>JAUZNJ010033968.1:0-12928 GCA_034780135.1 Jordanella pulchra | reverse complement strand
ATCTGCATGTACCAGTTTCCAGCCTTGACAATCAAAATATGGGATTGGGGAGGAAGGGGGTAAACACTGAAATGATCGTGGAACTCCTATCTTATCCCTGTTTGGTGGAACTGGTGGTGTAACAACTCTCCTCATGTTACAACCATACCCGGTCTCCCCTACACTAACCTCCTTGGCGGAGGTAAAAAAACATGTGCTCCTATTAATTAATGGAGAGAAATGAACTAATTATAGAATTTAGACTTGATAAAGTCTAGTGTCATGATGATGAAATTTAGCAAAATAACATTTTTGGCACACAATTGTTAAGTTGTATCATGTTCATAATGTTGTATAGCTAACAATAAAGTTTAAAACAAAAGTTTGCTCATTGCTGACTCCTCTCCGCCCCAGTTTTTCACTGACTGTCAGGAAAGCTTTTACGGTCACAGTATATCAGCAATCATTTCACACAAACTGACTTTGTCCAGACGCACTTCAAAAAAAGTTACGTATATTTGTTTAGATTAGGTTTTCAGTCCAACTCATGTAAAATACGTTTATTTGCTAACTCTCCTTGACTATTTCATACAGGCGCCATCTTTTCCTGACTAGGAATCAGAGGTAACTCTGAAACAAACCAATCATTTAGTGACTCACCAACTAATGAAATGACTGGTTAGAACCAATTGTATTAAAAGTAATCAGGAACATTTTACAATTTTTAGGTATTTGGGTTTAGATTTTTTTTTGTTCATTTTTTTAGAATTTACTCATTGCTTGTTAAAGGTTATTCTAGTGGATGTTTTTGTAATGATTTTTTTACATTACTGTTAATCTCTTGTGCCCCTGCTGAACTTCATTTGTATTTATTTGTTTCCTCTTTCAGCTTTTCCATTTTTCTTCTACAACAGCTGCTCCATATCTCTGATTTAACAGCAAAAGACTGATCTAAAAATAAGTGAAAAGTTTGAAAATACGTGTATTTGCCCTTAATTTGAGCAGGTAATCCATTGGCACATTGTCTTACTTACATATTTAAATGAAGAAAAAACTCAGCTATTTTAAGTAAAATTGTCTTACATAGATTTTGTTTTTTTCAGTGGTCTTTTCTTATTTTTTTGTCCTTTTTTCACCCCTACCTCGTTATTTAGGTTTACTGTTTCTCACCCTTAGATAATTTTGTTGCCTGTTTTTGCCTGTTATTTAATTTCACTCTGAGATAAATAACATATATTTGGGTAGAATTGAATTGAATTGAACTGAATTAAATTTAACTGAACTGAATTAAATTTAATCTAATTGCCTGTCTGTTCTTGTCTGTCTTGACTTCTTGTTACTCTATTCATACACGATGCCTTGTGAGATCCTGCATGTAAGATCAGCCTGTTAATCTCCCTTACGATATTACTAAAGAACTATACTCATGTTTAGCTGTGCTTTTGAGTCTTAGATTAGCTGAACCATGAATTTATTTAAAGTGTTATAATTCTGCATTTTGCAGTCACGTCAAAAATAAGACAAATATTTAACTTTTTTTTCCACTTTTAATATATCATTAATTCAACCAATCTGATTCAGCTTTCAGTCATCATTGTCTGGAGTCTCTTGGCAGCCCATATCATCAGTTGAAAGTATCCCTCTAATCTACCCTCTTTAAGTTTCTCAGATTTTTAGGGCTTTTCTCATCCACAGATTCTGGAGCAGATTTAGTGCTTTTAGCAGAGCCCTTCCAAAACTTTTATTTTCTTTTCCTGAAGGTGTTTTTTGTTGTTTTTGTCAGTGCTGCTTTTTTATTTATATGCTTGGTTTAACTGTGAGGTAAAATACAATAAATTGTAGCTTTGGTTCCTCTACCAGACATGTTGTGATTGAGGAACAAACCATCAGATATGTAAACATGTTTATGACCAATGTCATATGAGGTGTACCATTGTTGATGTGTTGTTTTCTGATAAACCTGCCTTGTGTTGTCTTTGGATGAAAACTCTTCTTCTTCAGGTTTTAGACAAATAAGGCCTACAGTAAATCAATGTCACCCACTGAACAGCAAAAATACTAACAAGAGAATCTGACAGCTCCTCTATGTTCACTTTTTACCTTTTAGAAGTCTTGCTGACCTGTTAACATTTCCTGCATTTTGGAGGAATGCCAACTTTTGCTTTTATTTAATGCCTCCGTTACTCTTGTCATGTATTTACAATTTCACAAGCTGTGAAAACTAATGTTAATCTCAGGAACATCAAATTTCCTATCACTGATTCCAGGTGTGAAACTAAAGCTGCATGTTGAACCTGAAAGGTACTCATCTAGTGTGTACATTTACCTAACAAAGCTATCGTAACTTTTTTATTTTATGCTTTTTTTTTTTCATCCATCAATTCAATTTTACAGTAGATTTTCAATTATATGCAAAGCCTCAACTTTATTGAATAGAAAACAGTTATTTTAACAGATATTGGCACATTGATAGGAGTGGATGTGATTCTGTGCTGGCAGTCTGGGGGAGGCGAAGGGGTTCCCTTCTTGTGCCCAGCCACCTCAGCCTGGCTGCAAAGGCCCAAGCAAAATCACCACTGGAATAACAAGTCCAAGATGTTGGATAAAATCAAGTCTCTACCCACAAAAGTCAAGAATCAACATGAAAAATGTCAATGTTTGCTCAGAGAGAGGCAGAAAAAAGACATCTTAAAATATACATTTATTCAGAGCCCGAGAAAGATCAAACAGCAAAATTGATCTGCTCTTCCTTCAACCCGTGCTTGACTCCCCCCTCCTCCCCACGACTCCTCGCCTCAACGCGTATTGACTTTCTGCTCGGGCCATCACCATGACGACTCCAGCCTGGCCCGCTGTCACCTCTCTGCAAGCAAAAACTCTGACTATTATGGGATATGCTGTGACAGGGGGAACATATCAAGGGCTGGATAGTTCCACTGGGATGTTTGGTTTTAAAAGATCAAGCTACTTAGAAGGCAGGTAAGTTATCATTGCTGTGGGGACTTGGGCTGTGTCGCAGTGTGGGCTCCTTGCTGGTGGCTGACAATTTCTAAAGATATTCTGTGCCTTATCCAGAACATGGTCGGGGTTCTACTCCATTGAGCTCCCTGGTGCTAATTGGGTTGAACAACATGGTGCTCTCTCCTTCCTTGGACCTTCTGACTCTCGGTCACTGTGGATGTTTGGGGCAACTTTCCCTTTTCTCTGTGTTGCACGGTTCTGTGGGCATCTGAGCAGTTTAGTACCATGCATCTCTTGTCATGCCTCTCTGGTCTGACTGCTACTAAGCCTAAACTTAAATACCAACCTGCCTATGTCTTCAGGATATTTCTGTTCTGACTGGATGCCTGATGTCTTCCTACTTACTGCAGGAGCCAAGCCTATGTGCCATGGCTCCTGCAGGGTATATAAGCTCCCCCACATACACACAAGTTTGTATTTCTGTCCATATGAAGACTTTATGTTGACTTTATTAATTTTAGTTAATGCATTTATTCCAAATGCAGGACATTTACACCATTCCTAAAAAAATTCTACAAGTTCATTCACTCCATACCTCTAAACCAACCCCTTATAATATTCCAAAGGGTTAAAGGTCATACAACACAGATTTGTGTGTTATTGATAAAAGTTGTCCACTTTTGTACTAGATTCACTTCTGATTTTACAGGGTAAGGTACATTAAAAAGATTACCCTGCATGTTTTTCTGTGTCTCCATGCTTATAAATCTTTCATTACAACACTGTCAATGATCCTAGGATTAAAACGTTCCCTTTTATAAAGCTTATAGTTAGAGTCGCCCAGGATTTCCACTGTTATCTCTATAGTTATGCTGCTGTATGTTTAGGCTGCTGGAGGACATAGGGACCACTTTTCATCATTCCGCTCCATTATGTCTATATTGTCCAATTCTGCAGTATTTGTTGGTTCAACCCTCACCTTTATGTTCTCTCTGCTTTTCCCATCATATTAGCCTCATCTGGCCTGGCTTTGTTTACTCTTGACACCATCCTGAAGAGCAACATCAGCTGGGCTGCTGTCATAAATACCTTTGATTACAGACAATAGTTGGGACTGTTTTCAATGCTTAGTCCTTTTTCTACTTTGGGCTATAGGCACAGGTTTTACTGTGACTAACTCTGTGGGCTCTCTTTCATGCCTGCCTTCCAAGACAGATGAATCTATGAAGCTAGTTTACAGTAGATTATCCAACATAAACACTATTTATGGATTATGCTTGTGTCTTCTTGATGGAGTAGAAAGTACAAATATTTGTGTTGAGTAAAGGGGAAAAGCCCTAAGAAAAAGAAATACCCAAGTAAAGTGCAGAAACCAAATAAAGCTGATTAAGTACAGTAACAAAGTCTTTATTCCTAGTTACTTGACATCTCTGCCATATATATATATATATATATATTTCAGTTATTAAAATAGAAAAATAATCAAAGCTAACACATTTTTGTGTGAAAATATGATGCCCTCTGCCCTCGTTAGATTATAAATAAACATTTCTTTTTGTTACATTTTCCAAGCCATATCAGAATCAGAATAAGGTTTATTGCCATTGTTAGTGAAGGAGTTCACAAACTAGGAATTTTTTATGGTACAATCGTGCAGCATAACAGATAGTGAACATATAGTGAAACATATAACATATAATATAGGATAAATAAAATAATAAAAATATCTATTATTTTATATATTTGGGTCCAGTGTCATAGATTCAACAGTTTACCAAAAAGAACCTGTCTGGCAGCACAAAGTAGGATAGAGATCTCAAGAAGCAAGGCTTCATATCCCGATTTAAAGAAATTCAAAAACTTATAGAAACAGGGCTCATTATCATTGATCCATCTTTTATTTTTCCATTCCTTTTAATTACATCATTTGAACAAATGAACAAACAAACAAATGGTTTTAACTAAGAACATATTTCTCTGATAATAAACTAATAATAATAACTTTCAACAGACATTATCAGTCTTAGGGTTTCAAACATCTGTAAAGTTTTTTACACAAAGAAATAAATCATCATTACAAATTTGTTCATAGTGGCTTTACCTTTTTATAATTATTTTAACCAGATTCGATTTGACAGTGTTCGTAAAGCAAAAAGTCATGATTGTGCAAATACATTTAAATATACATAAAGAATACAGAAAAACAAGAAACCAAAGGACTCAATGTATAGATGCAGCTCATAGATTTTTTCCTGTAGAGCAAAGATAAATAACATCCATAAAACATTCATGAAGGATTTATTCACATATAGCTTGTAGTTTGTAATGTTTCAGTTATTTAGCAATTTATTATAGTTTAGTAAAAGCTGCTTCAGATGAAATCGTAAGTTCATTGGTACTTAGGGGGAGAAAAGTCCTGGTGTCACAGGAGAAATGCTGGGTTTGGTCCAGTGGTGCAGATATGGGTGCAACAGCTCCTGTGGAGGCAGATGTCTAATTGGTCCAAGAAAAAGATCAATATCAGCAGGAAGAGATGGAGGGAATGATGGGCAACCCAGGCAGCTCACTCAACTAAATTACATTACAGACTGAGACACTGGTCCATGATGAAAACAGTCGAGAGGGTTACAAAAACTGCTAGAGGGCTGTTTTCAGGAGAAGTTTGTGCTTTAATTTATGGACCCTCAGCTAGATTGTCTGCGTAAAGTTTGTGAAGGAGGAGAGATGCCTGTTTTGACCTAAATGAGGATTACTTTGACTTGAACATTTTGAAAAAAAAAATAACATAAAAGAATTGAACTACAGTATTCAAATCAGCTGCTGTTTTGTTTTGTCAGACATGATTGTCCTGAGATCAAACGCAACAAAGCCCTTAAACGTCATACCTGAACAATATCGGGCAGCAAAACGAAAACACAAACACAACAAAAGCACAATTTTTCTTAAAACTCTGGTTTCTAACTTTCTCATTGTCCTTTCTGTTATAATTTACCTATGAATTGCACCAAGCAAGGCTGTCATTACCAGATATCAGTAAGTATTTAAAAAAGCCAGGTGTAGTACTTATCAAGGGGCTTATTTCTGTAACACTTTCAAGCAGTGGATCTCTGTAAGAACCAAGGTCAGACAGGAGGGTTGAAGTTCACCCACTGCTGTTATCCAACAACGGGTGGAGTCACAGATCTGAGCTGGGCAGCATGTGGGTAAACCCTTAAAAGTTCCTGCAATGTTCAAAAACATCTGCTATACAATGAAAGATAGTACTAGTTAGATAGTTCTTACAAACTAAACCATTTACACACCCATGGCTTGCCTGCTTGTTTACCCAGTTATTTTTCTGATGGAGGAGTTTGGGCTTCACATATTGGATTACTGTAAAACTATTAAGGTAAGACACTGTCTGCACTCACAGTTGGTGATTGTCCTATTTATTACATTTAATGACCATGACACAGAGAGAATTAATCTTATAAATGTTGTTTAAAAGCACTGCCATTGCTTAAAGATGGTTGACTCCAGCAGGACGGCCCTCTTTCATGGACAGGATCTCTAGGTGCAGCCAAGGGCAGGAAAGGTTCTGCTGTGTGACCAGTGGATTTCATGCCAAAAGAATAATTTACTGTCCTACATAGAGTTTACAAAGCGTTGTTCAGATTTGTACTAGAACTGTGTGGTTTTGCTAGATTAGACCGAGGTGAGAAGGTAAAGTTGCACCACGTATCCTCTGCTATGTATGAGGGAAGGATGGGTGATGTGTTTTAGACTATTGTGCATCATGAACTCTGATGTTTCAGATAAAACATCTGATTACACCTGTCAAAAAATGCAATAATCACAACTTGTGGCCTTATGAACACGTGTGTCTAACACATGTTAGAGAGAATCCAAGATCATGGAGGTCATGCAAAGAAGAATTGTGAAATGCTCCTTTTCCTGCAGGGCCCCACCTTGTTAAATGTTGTAGAACATCAACACTGCACACTGTCAAGCTTTAAAAATATTAATAGCAGGGCTATAAAGATTTATAGACATAGTTTTTTCACTATTGAATACACGTGGTAAACTTATCAACAAGATTTTTATTCTTAATTAATTCAAATTTTTTTGTGGGTCACCTCATGTTAGATATAGGAGAAGTCTTGGTTTTGATTCCACTGGTCAGACTGTAAATCGTCACAGTTTATCACTTTTAATTGCTTTTGTTTCCTCATTATTCAACATGTAATTTATCCATCCCAGCCTCTACTGTGACATGACAGAGGGAAAGTAGGTGACCAGTGGGTGGGCCCTGCGAGAGCCAGCCCAGAGGTCACTCGGTCACTGTCCCAACGAGGCAGCCCTGCCGCGGGTCACCTGCTGCCCGCTTTCGTCTCGTTATTTATCTCTTACTGACAGTCCATTCTTCTTCCTGTCAAAGCCTGTACTCTCCCATCTCCCCATATTCCTCCTCTCATCTGCTGGGCCTGGCACCGGTCCTTATCCTTTCAATGGTATCTGCGACCAAGGCCAAGGCGCGCTGAGTCAACCAGGTCACATGACGCCCAGGTTCAGTGGCGTCTCTAACAACCAGGAGGCCTGCAGATGTGTGCTGCTCAGTACTGCACCAGTGGGATAATTACCTCTCCACTTTGGACTTGGACTTGGACTGTTTGGCCCTTTTGAGTCTCGGTGGACTGGCTTGGACACGACACCCCCTTTCATTATGAGACCGACCTATGGAGCAAGAGCCGGGAAAATAGACAGAGTGAAGGCACTTCTTTGGCCGGTGATGAATTGGTTTGCCTCACAGAGGCGGTGGGGGCATAAAGTATGACACTCAGAGGACATAAAGAGGACGAGGAAGTCACCAACAACACAGGAGAGGAGTAGAGATAAAAATATCTTTACTGGAATTTAAAAAGAGAGCCGCTTTGAGCAGGATAGATCAGGATGTAATCATTTAAGAGTTCATCTCAGCAAATACCCATTTTTATTGAATCTTAAGGAAAATATCACAACCTATTTAAGCAGAATATAACAGAAAGTGTTATTTATATTACTCATCTGGTAAAAAAAAAGTTTTTTCTTAAAATGACACCAAGTGACAAACATATTCAAAGCGTTTATTTACCTTAACCTGGATGATTAAACAGACTTAAATGTTTTCCCTGCCTACGTGCCTATTTGGTCATAACAGCCAACATAATTCTCCTCAACAAAAGCAAGCATTTAGCTTCTCAAAAAACTAGAATTCAAAGAAATGACAGATGTAGTCATAGAAAACCCTCGCCAGGAAGCTAAGCTTAAAAGATCATGATAAAATACTTTATACACTTACAGAAAACCAGAGCTGTCAGCTGGCGTCATTTTGCTTCTTAGTTGCGACTAGTAACATTAGCAAAGCATTTTAGGCAAATTCTACCATGTTCTACCCTGAAGTAAAAATTTTACTATTCAACAACCATGTTCTTTATTTTCTATCTCATTTTCAAAATGTGAAAATGAGATAGAAAATAAATAATTTTCAAATTCTCAAAACATTATATGTTTTGAGAAACATTCTCAAAACATTATATGTTTTGAGAATGTACATCATTTTCAAAACATTAAATCAGATGTTCTGATGGTTACTTAGAACTTGAGTAGCAGTTTTACCAATTACTTTTTTGACTCTTACTTGAGTATTTTTTTAAATGGCTACTTTTTACTTTTACTTGAGTAAAAATATGATGAAGTAACTACTCTTGAGTACAGTTTTTGTAGCCAATCACAGGTAGTTTACTTTCTCTGGTTGGTTCCTCCCTCAAAAGTGGCAAAAGTTGACATGAGCCACAGAAACACATCCACAGAGAATAGGAGAGTATCTACAGGAGCATAAAAAGCAAGAGGAGCATGAGCATATTGGGTGGCTTCATGGTATTGAATCTACATAATTAAAATAAATACATAAAACTGCCCATATCAGTATCTATTAAACATGTGAACTATTGGCACAATTCTGACTTCAAACCAGAGTCCAGAAGAAACGTGTTCAGGCTCACAGTTCATTATGTTTGAGGTCCAGTGGGAAACTTAGCCAATAATAAAATTGTTTTAAGGTACCATGTTGTCTTCTGGATGCTGTCCCACTGTGTTCCCTAAAGTCAAGGAAATTTCAGTGCACTTCACCCCTCCCTCGCCTAGAGCAACATGTTTAGTAGAAATGCTGATTTCATTTCCCCGCAGGACTTGGTACCATTCCACAGTGCTAAAAGCTGGTCCATTAACCTGGAGGTACTAGGCTTAACTGGTCAGTAAACTCAACTTACCCGAGAATCGGAGGGATTTTCAAAAGGAAAATGAGAGCAGATCCACAGACTGCCATAAAGTTAACATAAACACCTGAGATACTTCTGTTTGTGTATAGTGAACCTGTACGACATATCAGTTTTATTTCTTATCTAGATTAACAAAATATTTATTTGTTTACATATGTTTCTGTACTTCTCTAACTTATATTCATACCTCAAAGCAGTTTCTTTATTGATTATAAAAGATCAGATGAGATTAAGTGATACCGAGACTAAATGAGTGAATAGAGTCTTTAGCATGTGGCTTTATTCAAATGCCCTTTGATTTATAACTTAACATCAAAAGGATCCCTTCTCCAGAGTGTAACTTTGTTCTGGTTTTTATAAGATGTGTTTAAAAAGAAGATTATAGATCTAAATGTTGACTTTAAATGCATCTAATATGAAAACTCGCCTGTTATTATTTTGCATTTCTAATCAGATTAAAACAATCAAACTTTGAGGCAAATCTCCCGAAAAGTTAGATATGATGAAAGTCACTCGTTTGTAATGTAACTCCATCAGGAAGAAGGTGGCAATAAATTATGAAGTTTTAAACTACATCCTGTGTATGAAGATATTTTCCATGGGAATTTAGGAAAAAAAAATCTTGTCTAACTGCATCTTTGATAAAGGGGGCTTTTCTGTCAGCAGTGGCCTCATTTTTCCTCCGCTTCAGCTTGGTACATTTTAGATTCTCTTTGGTTCCCCATGGGTCCAATGATCCCCAGATCATCTATATTCTGATGCCCTTATAAAGCTAATGTGCTGATTTTACGTTTTCAACCTGCCGTGATCCCCTCCCAATCCCCTCTGTTCCCCCCAGTTCCTTTCACACTCGAGTGAGGATCTGCTGCCGCTTTGATCACAGTCCCCTGTTAAAGGTTTAAAACGTCTCAATTCCCGACGATTGTTGGGGCCTCTGTGGTTTACTTTAAGCATCTCCCTATGCCTCCCTGTCCAAACGTACTGCTCCTAAATGAGGCACCGTCTATTTCAGCTTCCCATCCCAGCGCTACTTTCAAGTTCCCCCGATTGGGTGCCGCAGCTGTAAGCCCTAGATTTTGTCTCCTCCATCTTTGTCAAGCCCATTTGCCAAATACAAAAAAGACCAAATAAGCTAGGTCTTCATCGCTGCTCTCCAAAGTAATCCCCAGATCTCCCACTCTCTCAAAAATCAATGCAAAGGTTGAGACGAGGTGAAACTCCCTTCTTAACTCATCAGGCTGGGAAGGGATGGTCTTATGATCACTTTTTCCTTTATCGGTGTGGCTCCATGATGAAACTAATTGTCCTATTTCATGCAGGCCTTTAAACTGTCGTTCATGGTGCTGCTTGGAAAAAAAAGATGCTTCGAAAAAGTTGGTGCAGGTTGTAACTAACAAACTGTTAGTAAAGTTGAAATTATAGAGTCTGTTCTGAAACACTTTTGGTCTTAGTGAATAATCAGTGCAGATTTTTTTTGTATGGAAATCTGTACAATTACAACCTGTACTCTGCAGATAGGCCTGTATATCACTTCCTGTTCAACTGAATGGAAGCCACTCTGTTTTAACAACATCCTATAGTTGGTGTATATCGTCTAAAATGTGTTGACTTTTTAAATCCGGTAAATTGCTTAATCCCGGATGAACCCCCAATGTATCCTCCGGGGGCTACTACATAAAAACACTTAATAGTTTATTGAATCCATTAGTCAAACCAGTTAAACTGTAGGAAAACTCCCTAAACAGCCTAGCACCTCAGCCTTCATGGATGCAAGTATCTTAACTTGGTTAAGTTGATCATGCTGGTTTCAGAACTACTACAAAAGTGAGGATGAAGAGGTGTGTTAATCATTAAACTAAAAATCATTTTGTAACGTCAAATAAAGATGCACTGAGGATGCACTGAAGTATTGAAACTGTGAAGAAGACTTGTTGGCACCGTGGGGAGAAAGAAAAGTTGAAGTCTTTGTAGTCTGGGTGTCAGAATAATGTAATATCTGTATTGTTTTTATCTAATGTTTGTTTAAATACCTTTTAGAATTGATAGTTAATATGTGTTTTTACTTTAACATGTAGTATTAGATACATTTCTTAATGTGCATGTATATTCTTGAAGAAAGGAGACGACTTCAAATTCCTTCAGTCTGCATCACCGTGAGAAGAGTAATTTAAGGTTCTTTTCCCATGTGCACCAGGGTCACAGGTGTGACTGATTTATAATATAAGCACACTGAGACCTTGTTTACAAAGGATCATTACAGAAGAAGACTGAGGGGGAGAAGAACTGCTCCAGAATCCATATCATGAGACAAGTTCCTTAGGTGAAGAGTTAATGATGACTGCTCTGGTTCCTGAGAGTTGCCAGTTACAGATAAGAACAAGGAGATTGTGTGTGGAGAGCTTAATGACAATAAAACTGTGACTAACCAAAACTGGACTTGTTTTGACCCTGGACGAAGGAGAATCGATTGGTTAACCATATGTTGTAAAATTTTCGTCTGTTTCTAAACCCCCATCCTTAGAAATGTTCTAACAGGGTTACACCTACTTTCTATTCTAATAATTATGCGAGGCCAGATGAAGTCAGAATTGAGCAGGGTTCTGCTCGTTCTCCACCCACAGGTAGAGACAATGTCTCATTCTTGTGTCCTTTTTCATTTATAGATGTTTCCACTCAACACTGGGGATGTTGGTTGAAATGTTAGTTGTTGGGTCAGCTGTTTCACACCTTACCAGTTGTTGGTCGTAATGCACCTGAAGGTTGTCTGCTAACACCCATCAAATGAAAGAAGATAAAAACAAAACAGTTTTTCAAACACTATGCCTTTAATGATATGTTGTTTTAAATGTATAGGCAGTACAAGATGCTCACCATTTCTCAATAGGCATACTGTTCTCATGTGCTCTTGATACATCATCTGCCTCAGCCCCCGCACTGTTCCAGTTGACAAGGATACAAGACCTAGAACAGACAAAATCTCTGAATGTTGTTCACGATCCTCCCTCTTTACCCAGCATGCATCAGAGCAGACTTGTGTATTCTCCAGACTTACAGCTGTAAGTTTAAAATTCACTTTTTTGTTACCGTTGTTCTACAAAAATACATTTTAAGATTGTTGGAAGCAAGAACATTATACTTTTAAGCATCATTATGTGGCACATGTACTGATTTAGTGGGTAATTTTAAAAATAAGTTCCGATGTTGAGAGAACTGTGGCGACCAGCATAGGCTACCCGCAGCCATGGCTAACATTAGCCCGTCTGCAGCAGCCCTCTCTCAGCATAGCCCTGTGTGAAGTACTGCTGGACTAGATGATGTTCTTTTGTTTTATTTGGCAAAACATATCTATTATTATCTAGAGCCTATTAATAGCAGGGGGTAAAATGCAGGTCCAGACATGCCTTGTGTGTGATGATGTCAGGGATATGCTTCTGTTCCATTTGACATAGATTTGTTCTGCGTGCTCCCGTTCTCCCGGAGTCATTCTTGTCAAAAATGTACTTGGTGAAAACATAAATCATATTCTTGTGAGTTTTATTTTTAGCTTTTTACGGCACTAGTGGCTCGTTTTTCTGACAGCAAAGGGGGTATGAGAGAGGGGGAGAGACATGCGGTAAAGGACCACAAGCCGGATTCGAACCTGGGTCGCCCGCGTCGAGGACTAAGGCCTCCATACATGGGTCATGCGCACT
>JAUZNJ010033967.1:0-12929 GCA_034780135.1 Jordanella pulchra | reverse complement strand
TTTCTGTATTTTAGTTAGCGTTTCACTGGAAAAAAGAGTTTTTTTTTAAATTGTCTGTTAACAAACCAAGGACAGTAGCATCTTTATCCATAATAAAAAGCTATGCTTATTTTGTCCACATCAGTGATTGACAGGAGATGTAATGCATGTGTGTGATTTGAATGTTTAGGTTTATGTTTCACTCAGTACTAGTGAACAACAAAGCTGTTGCTTTGTTATAATTGATAAGAAATGTTTTCAATTTGTGTGTTTTATTGTTTGTCATTTTGGCAGACCATATCAGAATAAGTTAAAATTGAATTGTTTCAACTTTGGCATTTTTTCTTTCCTTGTCCTGTTCAAGTACTCTGAAAGAGAAGCCATCTCAGCATCTGGTGCAAGTGTCATCAAAGCTTGACAACTCTGAAAGTGCAACTAAAAGTAATAAAAGTTTTAAAGCCATTGTTAAGGCTGAACCATTGTGATTATCTATTATTAGGTTATCTGCAAAAACTGTTAAAAACTTTTAACGTATTGTGACAGTGTGGGGTCCTGTCACTATGCCTCCAACTAATCATGCGCCTTGGCTACTTGGGCAAGAGAATATATATCCCTTTGGCTGACTGGTTGACACGTTATGACTTTCACCCGGAAGTCTTGGGATCAAATCCCGCCCGGGCCCTCTGTAGTGTGCACTTTTCCACAGTATCAAAAAATGCTGCAGCAAGAGATCTGATGCAAAATTATACTTCTCCTTTTTCAGCTTCCCTTTAGTAGCTTCCTGTAATTTTAAAATCCATCCATCCATCTTCTCCCACTTCATCCGTCAAGGTCGAGGTTGGGCCGGTGCCTATCTCCAGCAGACTATGGCGTAAGGCGGGGTACACCCAGGACAGGGCGCCAGTCGGCTTCTTATAAAGCCGTAAATAATTAAGAACCTTCTGACTTTCCCATATGTTCTTAAGAAAACTCTGCACTCCCAGAGTGCTGCCTTCCTGGTGGTTCCCAAAGGTTCTAAAATTAGAAAAGGGGGACATTTTTTAGTTTACAGGCTCATCTCCTATGGAACCAACTTTAAATTTAACCTTTACCAGTTAAAAATCTGTGACAGAGAGGTAAAGTTTTCAAACACGGTTTTAACAACATGTTTTGGTGGGTTTTGGGATTTCAAATTAATCCCCTTAAAGCTTATTGGCTTCGGAGTTCAATTTAACGATATAATTGCGAGATAAGGGTTTGTCACATATGAGCACATGGCATGCTACATATGTTCTAAACAC
The DNA here is from genome assembly GCA_034780135.1 of Jordanella pulchra. NCBI lineage: Eukaryota > Metazoa > Chordata > Actinopteri > Cyprinodontiformes > Cyprinodontidae > Jordanella > Jordanella pulchra. The sequence continues at coordinate 11,670 of JAUZNJ010033967.1, read as the reverse complement.
ACTCCCAAAGCTTGAAACACAAAAATATGAATACCACCGGAGAGCAGTCTTGATAAACAGAATCACTGAGCAATTAAGGGATTACTGTTGCACTGAAAAAGGTCATGAGGGACTGTCAATCTCCAAGACTCATGAAAAAGGTTACAGTGAGTTTATTTGGTGACTGGTGGTGATTTTTTTCCAACCAATTTCATAGTTGCAATTTTATTTTGAATTTCCTTTATAAAGATGTAGATGTGCCACTCCAGGGTTTTATAGTTTCCTGACCTTGTTACAAGGTGTAAATTATGGACCCAGAACTCGAGCCAGACAAGAAAAAAGGTTTAACGGTTCATTTAGTGGAGAGTCTGGAACTGGAACGGCAGTGAGGATCAGTCTCAGCCATTGGCTTCTTTGGAGGGAGATTCTCAACGTGAGTTTCCAGCACAGATTGACGGAAAATATTTTGAAACAAGAGAAGGAGACTGACCTCAGCAGAGTTTTGAGACGGGCCCAAAGCAGTAGATGGAGAACCAGCAAGAGGAGGTTGTCTCTTACGGACGCAGTGTTTGGACTGGAACTCAGCTGATGAGTATTGATATAAGACCTTTTGACGGGAACAACTTTACTCATGGTTAGGGAGGACAGAAGGAGGGTCAGAGCCGGGAAATCAGATGACTGCAGATAATCCGAAACGTGATCCAGAGTCAAAATAGTAGTCAAAGCGGAGGTCGAAACCAGAAGACTGAAACAACTCAAAAACAGAATCTGGACCTGTGGTCAGGGGTGTGTGATAAATGGAGCAGCAAAGCAGGTGGAGATAATCAGAAAATCAGACAGAATCATGACAGACCTTGAACGCTTGATTGTCCAGAGTCCAACTTTTTGTAAATTGCGATTATATTGCAAATGCAATTAATTGCTCAGACAATGGCTTGTACTTAGATATAGTGCTTTATCAAGTCAAATGGCCCCAAAGAGATTTACACTGCATTTGGTCTTCACTTCCACCACTGATGGTGGTAAGCTACAGTGTACCCACACATTTACTGAGACAGAATTCAAGTTCACCAGAGAGGATGCTAAGAACGACATGTTCCCTTTTCTGGACTGTGTTGTGCACAATAAGGACAATGGGAGTCTTAATACTGAAGTCTACCAGAAACCTTCACATATAGACCAATATCTGCATTCTGACTCGCATCACCCACTAGAACACAAGTTTTTGTTGTCAATAATCCCTCAATTGCAGAAGAAAAAGTGCGTTAGCTAGATGCTTAGAACAGATCAATATGTGAATCTGCCATAAGTTTCTCCAACTGAATAAAAAAAAATGAAGTAGCCTAATAACCTTTGACCCAGAGGAGGAGAGATCCAGAGTTAGCTCACAGCTTCAGCTATTACAGCTATAAACCACTGATTATGGCTGAAATCTTGGTGACATCATGGATTCAGACCTGAAACTTCAGAGGTCCATAAAGCAGTTACTAAGTCAGTCTTTTATCAGTTGAAGAGCATTTTCAGCATTCAAAGTACTACTGTCCAAGCAGGGTACAGAAAAAAAAGCTAATTCACATCTTTATATTTAGTACAATTGATTATTGCAACCGTGTCTTAATAGGTTTGCCTAAAATGAGACAGTTCCAGCTGATCCGAAACGCTGCTGCCATATTCTCACTAGAACATCAGCCCAGTTCAACTGTCTGTCTGTAGCTCAGAGAAAAGACCTTAAAGTCCTTCAGTTTATTATAGCCATGCTTGACAGCGTAATGTGGACAACAATGTATGACAACCTTACACTTTGTTTTGCTTGGTTAATTCTCTTCAAACCAAATCAAAACACTGCAAATTCACATTTAATTTTTTTTTCACTTAGAATTTCGCATTTCAGTTGGATGGAAACACAGCTTATGTCGCATGACAGGTAAGCAGAGCTAGCTGGAGTCTATTCAGACTTTGGGGGGTGTGCAAAGGATCCTGAGTTTTTATAGGGGGTTTAATATAATTTGTTGCGACAGATAACAGTAATATAGATCTAAAGGTGTTTACTGATCACATTCTTAAATTAAAGATATTGTGAAATGCATAATATATTGATTAGTTGCTTTATTATATAAATATTAAACAACAACCCAAACTAAGCTAAAACAAATCACAGAAAACCTTTGTTTTACAAGAGTGGGAAGTATAACATATAGCATCATCCTGGGTCTTTCTTTGACACTCATCTTTTTCATTGGGGTGTATTTACAGGTTTGTAACTTTGTAAATATTAGGATTTTACCACCAGGGTAAGAACTGCAATAACTCTGCTTTAAACATCAGAGCTGAGATGCTACTGTTGATTCAAACACCTGAGCTGAGTCGCTAGAACTGTTGCTCCTATTACTGCACCTGAAGTGTGTCTCTAGGCAGCATCAGTTTCTGTAATCATGTATGTTTATCTTTTGTTTTTCATTTCTCTCTCTTGGGGTTTTTGTCTCTTCAGTTACAGAGGGGATGTGTGACAATGGGATAAAGGCCACCATGGTGTTTATCCTAACAAGAATAATGCCTCTAAAAGGCAAATCTGTTATTGATTTGATTGTTGGATTTCTTTGTTATACTTGGTTTTACTAGATTCTTGTAATTAACTGTTGCTAATCATGAAAGCCTGGTGTGTAATGAACTTTGGCCAGAATTAGAATGGCAGAAAACTGCAAAGTTGTTTTTCTTTTCCTTTTGTTATTGCTTATATTGCTGAATCTTTTATATGGTCTGCTGCACTGATATTTCATAAATGTTTAAATATGTTGGTTATCAAGTAGTTGTAGGGTGTCTTAACTTTTTTAAAATGTAACTCTATAGTATTGTCTACTGATTGGATGGAAAATATGAGACCTAAATTCTGAGGAAAAGGCTGATCTTCTGAGAAAAAAGAAGAGATGGAAAGAATGTGCAGAATAGCTGCTCACAAAGTGAAATAGTTTGTTGTTTTTTGTTATTATTCCCTGGCTTTTTTTCAAACTGTCATTCAGTTCTATGCAGTCTTTCAAGCTGTAAAAGGAAACACTCTGCCCATGGCTGCCCTGTGAGTTCAGTTGGTGGTTTGATTTATTGAAATTTGCTGCTGGCCAATGCTGAGTCACCATCTCAGTGGTGAAAGGCCCACTGATACTTCACAGCTCTTTTCACCACCTCCATTCTATTTAGCATCAGTAAGACATTTCTGTGTTTCTCAAATACGGTGCAGTCATTCAGTCAACAAAGCCTTGACTGATGAGGGGCAGTTAAAGAGGGCTAAGGATTTCTAGGAATTTAACAACATGTTTATAAATCTCTGTATGTTCAGTTGCATATGCAAACACCCGACATTTTAATGTTAGATATATTATGAATTTCTTTCCATCTCATTTTTTTGTTTTAGAACCTTCTCATTCCACACAAAATCAATTCATTATGGTTTATTTACTTATATAGCGTTAATTCAAAACACTTTACAAAACAGACAATTGATTAACAGAAATTAGATTGGAGAACCTCCTTACCATCACCCCTATTATTTCTCCTGCTCCTTTCACAGGTTCATGTCAGCATTGTGACTTGGACACTTCAACATGTTATCACTGTTTACTCTTTGTATCCAGCAGCATCCAAAAAAGCAGAAAGGTACCCTTTAGCTAAATTTGGTATATTTCCAATGGCATGTTTCCTATTATAGATTGTCCCATTTGAACTAGCTGAAAATAAATAAATCTAAAATAATAAAGTAAAGCTAAACAATCTAAACATGTTTTGTAATTCAACTATTAAAAGAACAAGAGCTTTGGGTGTGATTTTCTGTAGTTTTCCAAGGTTTAATAGCTGCACTGGTGAAACCGATGTCCAGTCATGCTGCTGCACAACATAAAAAGCGTGATTATTTTCTTTGCTTATCTCCTCTTGTCTGTTATGATTCAATTTTCTCCGCAGCACAAGTCCTGGCAAGGACTTAGATGCTTGCAAGCCTTATCAGAGCTTCCCTTCAGTCCTTCCACAGCTTTGTAGACAAATCTCTCTTGCCTCTCCCACTCTGTCCATCTTCCTTTAGCTTACAACCCTGGAACTGATGGTAATCACTGGAATTGTAACATGTGCTGCCGCCATCCAGACAAACATAAACAGCTTACCGTTGTTCTTATGCACCCTTGTCTTCCTGTTAATCGTATTTAAACGTGATACTCCATCTGTAAGACTCTATTGTCATGAAATCCCTGGGCTGATGCCTTGCAATTAGTCGTTGTTGCAAATTGAAGGATAAACAGTTTACAATCAAGCAAGTCACAAAATCTTAGTGACTGATCCTGAGTTTTCTATTAACAGTGATATGATAAATTGTTTAAATGCCAATAGAAAGTCCAGCAGGCAATGAATTTTAGGAAAGCTTATGTAACTGTACTTTTTCTTAGTGAAACTATCTGTAGACCTTTTTGCTGATGTTTTGTTTTATGTCAAGTGCTTCTGTTTTGTTCTTGAAAAAAGTTCCTCCACTTTGAAGTTTTGTCATCCCTAAAGAATAAGATCTCAGAAAAAAACAGTTGTGAGGCCTTGAAAAAACACAAATTACTCCTCATGCACCTCATTAGAAGTGATCATTACAAAACTTTCTGAATAACTTGATACATCTTAACCTTTAAACTGATGTTTTCTGTCACTCTGGTTCTTTGCAAAAGTATTTCCACCTTTTGTGCTTTTCCACTTTTTGTTACATAACAATCAACTTCACTGTCTTCTACTGGGGAAAAAGATATAAATCTTTTCAAAGTGAAAAGAAATGACAGATGGTCCTCAACATTTTCACAAAAAAAGTATAGTGCGTTCGTTTCCAAGCCACCAGTCAGTACTCTCTCTAAAAATGTTTTCCTACTAGTACAAATAAAAATGTTTGAGAATATTTTTCCAGCACGTGAGACTCACTGTTTTTGCACTTTCTAATATGAAACGGAGGTGAGGCTCGGTCATATTGGATGATAACCAGATATCTATGAAGATTTTCGGTCGGATATGAGTCTCCACTTTGACTGGAGATTAAACACACTAATACTTTGATCAAAACCATTACACTGAACTTAGGCTGTATTTTTAGAGTTGCTGTAATGTTAATCACCATTCAAGTCTTTTTTACCTCCCAACACAGGGGTCTAAAAAACTAAACTCTTTAAAGTTATCTGTGCTCTAACTTTTAAATGTATTTAGTTTTAGTACCTATATTAAACAATTTGCATATCAACAGGGAGGGATTCAAGCCATTTGATTCAGGTGCTTTAAACTAGGGGTGGTTCAAAAATAACAGGATAATGGCCCCTGAGGAATGGGGATTCAGCAATTAGCTTCATCTGTCTTGGGATCACTTATGACCAGCTTCCTTGTCCCTTCCGAAATGAAGCATTCACAGGATATAATGCTAACTATATTTCAGCCAAACCACGGTGTTCACAGTGTTTTTTCACAATAATTGTATTTTGCAAATAGGAAAAACATCAGGTTGGTTTCAGCTGACCAGAGCACAGAGCTGTTTTGCTGTTCGCTCTACATTGCTTGTAGCAAACTTTAAACTGGATTTTATGAGGCTCTGACAACACTGACGTGTTCTTTTTTTCTCCCTATAAAGACTAGATTTGTGGAGCACACAATAGATAATAATCATGTTGACAGATTAGAATGGATTTCTGCAGATCCTCCAAAGTAACACCTGGGCTTCTTAGGTGCTTCTTCACTTAATATTCTCCTTCTCTGGCCTGAGGCCTGAAGTTGTGCATTACTTGCATTTACGGATGATGAATTGAGCGGAGCTCTGTTAGGTGTTTTATGTTGGCAATGGAACACAATTTTCTTCATAAAACAACTTATTAATAAATAAATAAAATTATTAAATATAATCCACCTCTTATATGTGCAGTAAAATCTTAATGCAAATATGACTGGATTGTAAAGGCCTCAGATGTTTGTTAGAGAACATAAGTGAACAAACAGCATCAAGACCAAGGAACACAGAAGACAGGTCACTGGTAAAGAAAGGTAGAAGTTAAAGGGATTCTGCATCATTTTGCTCTGCAGTGGTGTTACAAGAAGCGTGTGTCTATTTGGATCATTACTAGTAAGACATCTCTAGACTCTTGTTGATTAATACATAAAGTCAGTTATTAAAATAAATGAAACACATTTTGAAAACGCACAGTAAAGAAGGAATTTACATTTGTGTTTATTTGCTTTATTTTTTTGCTGTTGCAGTTAAAAAAATAAATACATTAATTTCAAGTCTCTAGAAATCTGTAATAATTATAGAAATTGCTGTAGGTAGTGGCACAATACTGCTGGTGAACTTTCCTTATCAAGATCAGCTCTTCCTACATTCTAGACCTTGTTTCACCCTTTTTTGCACCAGTGATTCCCTTTCTGGACTTGCTTTTTGTGCCTTAAAACATTTTAAGAGAGATGCTAGTTGAGGAAAAAGAATGAGTAAGAAAGGGTGAGTAAAAGTAACTGGTATTAAATAAACTGAGCTATTCTAGCTGTAGAACTTCATACAGAATATCAGCTTAATATGACACTAGATGGTAATGCAGCTTTGTTTGTTGTGCTGCTATTTTATATTTGTCTGTCAATTGAGCAAAAAGCATTTCTGGCATGCACCTTTAATTGAGTTTATATAACACGATGAACCTTCCTGTGTCTTATTGCTAAAGCTCTTTCGGAAACTGCCCTTTGTGTGTCTATTAGGTGTAGCATTTTTGGAGATGTTTGACAGAGACTGATTTCAGCTTCAAAGGCAGAATGATGAGGAGCAGAGAGGAAAAAATGTTTGAATGAGATGGATCTCTTGGCAATATATGAACTTGCAGGTTGTCTAATTGAAGGATTTTATTACGGTAAGCTGTTTATTATTATTCACAACAACTTGCAAACTGTTTCTCTTTGTTGTTCATTCTATTAGTAATTCAGTTTTAGATTAAAGAGTAAATTAAAAGGAAATACAAAATCAAAAAGAAAGAAAAAATATAAAAATTATAATAAAAAAGTGATCTCTCATGACCTATTGGACATTTGTGTTATTTAAACACCTTTAAGGGTTAAAAAACATTCAAATGACTCACTTGTATGATTTTAATATGTCTTAGGAAAGAAGACTGTAAAAACGCTTAAACTTTAACCCACAAATGTTTTTATAAATTCTTTTTTTGACTGGTTATCCTAAATCAACACTTGGACTTGTAAAGAGATTCTTGTTTTACTGGAGAGAAGAAAGTGTCATCTTTGTATTTCTGAGTGAAAGTGAACAAGATTTTAAAGGACTTTCTAGAGGCTGTGCTGTAAATGTGCAAAGCATGTATGTCAAATATTTTTATTTACATTCACACTTCTACAAACCTCTCAGTATATTTTTCACATCTAGTATGGATGTTTAAAAAAGGCTTCAAATAGATAAATATATCTGTACTGCAGCTATAAAATTCCATACAAACAAATCTTCACTAGATTAAATCCAGAATTAAACCAAACTATTATAGGAACCTTGTGTAGGGGTACCTTATACGTGAAAGCCTTATTTAAAAGTTAACCATGCACTCCTCATAAATACTAAGAAAGTAAATATTTAAAACTCACTTTGTATTGTGCAAGTTTGCCTGTGCAATTTCTCAGTCATCAGGGTCATGGTGGCCTAATAACTGGCTTAAATTGGAGACAACCGGATTTTCACTCAGTTTTCTGAAGACGTTTCAAAACTTAACATGGATCCTTTGTCAAATTTTGTCACTTTCTTACATTTCCTTCACTTACGTACTTCTTTACCTTTTATATCTCTGCTTCCTTCTCTATCTCTGCTTCTGTCTCCTTGAACCACAGTCTTCCTCGGAAGATGGCCGCTCTCACTGAGCCTGGTTTTGCTGGAGGTTTCTTCCTGTTAAAAGGTTTTTCTTCTCCATTGTTGCTACATGCATGCTCAGTATGAGGGATTGCTTTTGAGTCAATGAGTCGATACAATCAGCTGGTTTTCCTTAGATAGAAAAGTCTAAGCAAAATATCTCATCTCAATGCACTTACCAGAGACAATTCAATCAAATTACACAGACAGTTAGGTGATAGTGTTTTATAATTTCATAATAATTACAAAACAGCAGATTAAACTGGTTTGAAATTTAAAAAAAAAGATCTATTTTACATTCAGCATTCTAAAAAAATTTAGTGGCCTAAAAAAAGAGAGAAATATCTGTGTGTATTTGAATATAGTCTTTCTTAAATTGCTCAAAAAACAGCTGAGGCACAGCGTGGGGCAAAGCAAACTACTGCAATGTGTAGGCTGGAAGGAAACCCTGTGTAGAATACAAACTAGGAAAGGAGCAAAGACTTCTAATAGGAAACAGCTAAAAGATTTGCTTCAATTACGCTGAGAAAGGTCAGCTGTTTGGATGACAGATTGTTAAACAGGCGATGAGAGAGCATGTTAGTGAAAATCCATACAGTGATAGACTCAGCAGCCACAGATGCTATTTATTGAATTATAATTCTCAAGACTCTTTTATCTCATCACCTTTATTGGTTTTCTTGCATTTCCTTGATACTTTTCAATGATTACTTATACCTTATGATTACAACACCAAATAGCATTTTGGCTAAATAAACCACCTGTCTAATACTTGTGCTGTCAAGGCAACTGTGATCCTTCATAGTGTCGTGGCAGGTTTTGATTTTGGTTGAGTGTATCCTGCTGATGTACAATCAGAAGCTGTTTTCCTCAGCTTGCCTGTAGATGAATCAATTATAGGAGTTTGAGGAAGGTAAAAAAGATAAATGTGTCTTTTTCAAACACACTGAAGGGCATTATAACTTTTCCTTTGATTCTCATGCATAAAATCTTTTTAAATTGTCTCTGACAGAAACATTTAAAAATCATTTAAAATATGATATTTAATCAAATTTGGAAACAAAATGTACAGGAGATAAGTGTTCGCTATTGTCCCACAGACTTGGAGTTTATCTTCAAAGATAAATGATCAAATTCCAATAAGTAACCTGACTGCTGTAATGCCAAAGGGAATTTTTGCACAGATTTTAAAGGAGCGTAAAGTACATCCTTTTTAACAAATCATTTTTTACGTTAAGAAACGTCAAGAAAAACAAATATTTTTTTGAAAACAGGTATACCTTTGTCATTGTTTGGTTTTTTTTCTACCATATTTCCAAAGGATCTCAGAATTTGTTAAACCAGTTTCCTATTAAACATCCAAGTCTTTAGAAACTCTCAAAGTTGTAACATTCTCAGAAAATCATGTAGCAACTGATACATCTGCCTTAACCAGATCATGTAAGTCAAGGAAATAAAACAGGCATATCTTTAGCTTATTTTAGCTATATGGAAACCTGCTTGCAGGGTTTACTCCTGAATAAGTGGTAGCAATGGTGGAAATAAAGCTTCACTATAACAGGATGAAAACGCTATTAAAACCAGATTCAGTGTGAATGGCCTTCTACCACTAACAGCTGGGGATTTGGGAAGAGAGAGAATACACACGCGAAAATAACTCAGAACCACTGATCAGGAGTACTTTCTATGTTAATGAGAAATTAAAAGTAAGCCAAAAACCCACCATCAGAAGACAAGAAAATGACTGCTGGATAAGGGTTGTAAGCTCTTCAAGAATCAAACGAGGATGGGTTCAAAGTTTTTCTGTTGAAATATTCCCTATGTTTCATTTCCAGCTATGTCCAATTTAAAATTGCATTACCTTTTAAAATGCAGAGTAGCTGACTCCTTGCACAGCACTAACTGGGATTGCTACATACCAGTGGCAGAAAGCTCCTACGGCACTGGATTATAGGAAAGCAGATAATCTAGAACGAGCCGAACCAGTTCATTAACTTTTTTTATTCATATTTATTTACACAAAATGCCCCAAAAGAAAACTAATTAGCAAATGGAAAAAATGCTAGTGGTCTCTCTGCACAGCAGGCATATGAAATACGGACTAATTAATTAGCAGCTTATTGTGATTATATCTCATCTGCTGCCCCCATCCTTTTTTATTTTTTTGTAGTTCTCACAGCAATGTTGGTGACAAAAGTTTGCTGTAATGTTTATGGAAATACGTCAACTTTGCCTTGTGGGTTATTGTAGATGCATGGCCAGGTGTAATGTTAATATTAAATGCTTTTTCACTTATATCCACCCTGTTTACCCATTCAGTGAGTTTGTGAGCAGTTTAATTGTTGCATATGTCTTTTTAGATGCTCCAGGACCTATTTTACTGTCAACGTTGTTGTAAACAAATATTTTACATCAAATCATTTAGTTGAAATACACTGAAGTGTCTTGGATATATTTTTTTCTCTAGGTAATTCCAATACATGTGCGGTTTGCTGTTTGGAAAAAACACTTTTGAATCATTCAAATAAATGTTATAATTTATAAAAGTGTGATTGTTTTAATAAAACTAACAAAAATGGCTGAAATCAAGGCTAAAATATATTTTTTTCTGGTAGAGCTGGCTCCTTGATGTTCATTTCTTTACTCACCTGGGGAATGGTATTAGTATTCTGCAAAAAAATTGCACACACGCAATAAATACTCCTACAAGCAGCTTTACTTTGTACAGATGCACAAAAACTTCTCCACATTCATGTTTAACAAAAAAGCAACATGGGATAGAGGTGGGACCAAGTCATTGTTTTTCAAGTCATAATTCAGTCAAGGAGTTATTTCGAGCAATATGTAATGTGATTAGGTCAATAAATAAATGCAAAACTAAATTAGTTGCATTTCCTGCACATGCCATTATTTTCAGATAGAGGAGCCAAAGTATTTATCTTGCATTTATCGTTATCGGGGTAAAACTGCCCTATTTATTTCAATATAGGTCATATCACCCAGCCCTAGAAGGAATGCAATACAGAGGTTTGTGGGAGACTTTTAAAAAAGCGATTTTAATTTAGCCCTTAAAAGAATATTTGAATTATTCCTCATTCATCCTCCTCACTTAGCTTCCACAATTGATCTTAGCCTCATTCTGCAATCTGCCCAGCGTCTGGACTCCACAGTTAGCCTCCAGGGCTAGATTCAGCCCCCCACCATCTCCCCCTAAATCTGGTGGACTATCTGGTTGTCTGTTGTCTTTTTGCTGCTTCGTTCTCTCTTTTCTTTCTGTTTCATACAGGTTATGAAGCAGACAACAAGGATGGGTGACTGTTCTCTATTGTCTATTTTTCTTGCTGTTTTCTTCTTTTTTTCTTTATACACTCTCTTTTCAGTCTCCATCTCCGTCTTTCTTCCCTTAGTTCTTGTCCGCTCCTTCTTTCTCACCTACCTTTCAGTCTCCATGTTTGTTGTATGTAATTTTAATTCCCAAATAATTTTCAATAGCGTTTCATTTACAAGTGGAACCCTATGACAGAGTCATAATGGTCTGCTCGTGGAAGCAAAATTGTCAGTCTGCTATCTACTGTTAGGACATCTATTCCCAGAACCATATTAGCAAAACAGGGGACATACAAAAAAAAGTTTTTTCTGCCCTATATGTGACCAACTGATTGATAAGATTTTCTAATTTAATGCATCATTTCAATTTTGTATTGACAGCAAAGTTCCGAAGCTAACCTCTGGTGCCTGCCACTTTTATTATGGGCACACAAATAAAAGGAGACTACAAACCAGATCCTGTGGAATTAACTTTCACATAT
>JAUZNJ010033966.1:0-37782 GCA_034780135.1 Jordanella pulchra | reverse complement strand
AAATGTGAATATGAATAATCAAAATATATTTATAATGATGAATTCAGTAACTGTCATTTCTAAAAATGTATTTAAGGATCAATATAATTCCTTCACTTTATTTTTTATAGATAAATATAGAGTGAATTAATCATGTATATTTTAGGGGTTTCCAGTCTTTTGCATTTGGGCTTACAGGCTGAAATGTTTGGAAAACCATGGTGTCGACTATCAACAAGCTGTCAAGTAGTTTGATTTGAAGTGTTGGTACTTTGCAGCAAGAAGCTCCTGGGTTCAGATCCAGGGTTCTGTCTTTTAACATGGAATTGGTATGTTCTCCAGTGGCATCTCTCTTGGTATACTACCTTCTCACACAGTCTGATAATATGAATGTTAAGTTGACTGATCTATCTAGTTATGGATATTTATGTGTGGTTGTTCATCTTTTGCAGTGACCTGTCCAAGGTGAACCCCATTTCTCAGCCAATGATCACCAATGATACTCCTGTTAAAGCTTATTACGTTGCTAATAAGCCAGTCGCAGAGAAAACGCTTGGTGCATTTAGATTTCTAGACTAAGCAAAGGCTTTTTACTTAAGTTCAAACTGAGCATCAGATAGGGAAGACGATGCCCTTATAACCTCAGGGTAATCATCTACTGATGGCTACTTCCAGCAATGCAAAATGTTACCAAGCTAAGAAAACCGGAAGCTGGTTTGAAGGGTTAGTCAGTAACTCCCAGCAATTTCTTAATCTGTTTTCTGCTCGATGGGGTCGATAAAATGCACATCTGCCTTATTAGGCCCACTTTTCTAAATATGGATATAGAAGTTTATAATATTTTCCAGAGAAACAAAGAGAAAGGCATTAATAAAGTCTCTAAAGACAACATTGTGAGCCAGGGAGTCAGTATGGTTAATCCAAATTGTATTGCTAAAAGAAAATATGTGTAAAAATTAAATAGAAGTTGATGCAGATAAGAGCCAGAGCAGAAAATCCACATCCTTCAGGACCATTTCCAACTCAGTAGAAGAATTTAAAAAAAGTGTCCCTCTGGAACAAGAAGTGATAGGTAGGAGGTCAGTCTAACATATAATAATGGCAAATTCTTGTTTAGTCTTGCTCTTTTTTTGATGTAGCAAGGGGCACAGGAGAGGTCAGGATAATCAGTCAAATTCTCATTTAGCCCCTTTAGAGATGAAAAACTGCGGCCAGAGTTTTACAGCACTGCTAAGACAAACAGCTCATGGGGCCTCTTCTCAACATGAAAAATGTCCAAAGCTTTTTCTGAATATAATAAATCAAGTAAATCTAGAATATGGGATTGTTACGATGATGGAAACAAAGTCCCTGGAAGATTTGCCAGGAAAGTAAGACAAGTGTGATTCTTGTGAAAAGCATGATTCAACTTCAGAAAACCTTTCCTGGAACTGGGAGGTGGGTTATTCTCTAGCACCTTCCTCTCCAGTGCATCTATTAGGTTAAAACAAGATTATGAAAATAAAAATGTAACCCACAAAAAAAACTTTGGTTGGAAATAGTACTTTCTTTTAATTATTATAAACTATCAGTGTAGAGTTTAGTGAGGGGAAGGATGAAACATTTTGGTTACATTTGTTGTTGATTTGGTATCATACTTTAGTCATCATAAGTAAACCCTGAATGGTTCCTGTTAACTTAAAATTTAATAGATTTCAATCATTAATGTCTCCTGTGCTAAAAATGCAAGTAATCTATTCAATCAAAGTGAGATATTTTGGTGGTGGGGGGGCTTCCAGTTTACAAAGTTGGTAGCATTGAAAGGTTCTGGGTTGGAATCACCCTCTGGGGTCTTCCTCTGGGTGGAGTGGAGTGGATTTTCTCTCCATGGATATATGGGATCTTTCCAGGTACACCTTTCCACAGTCCAAAAGCATGACTACTAGGGTAATTCTGCTCTTGCATGTGTATGGGGTTTAAGACTCCTTTGGGGCATCTTGCACAGGCTATCATTGTTAAATCTGAAGATTCTATAAACTTCATCTAATTGCAAAAAAATGACTAAACTTTCATTTCTGACTAACTGTTGTGAAATGATTACAACTTTTGGGCGTACGCATCCAGGATTATTACAGACTGGAGCCAAAGTGTTACTCTGCTGATGAAAAATATATTAAAGGTACAACTTTTAATTGAATTTTAATGCTGCTATATAAGCTTTAATGGGTTATTTCTTTGAAAAAAGTTGATTTTTAATGTAAATGCATAAAATCACATCTATTTATTTTCGTAGTTGGATCTAGTCATCAAAACTACCTTCACTGTTCCAACTTTTCTCCACAATCTTCAGAAGTCGACTGGGGACTATTACATGTTTAGGGTAAGGAAAAGAGCAGGCAAAATCTCTGCAGACCCCTCCTGTCTGTTTTTACTTTTAGTTAGTACTACAGAGGGCTTTTTTTGGAAACACAACTCACCATAGAGGTGGCTTCTTTCCCCAGACTGTCACTCTACTAAATTTGATTAATCTGATTTAGATTTATGTACAAACCCTAATGCCAATAATCAGAAGTTCTGCAACCTTCATACCACAAAACATCTTGGCTGCTTAATAATCCAGGAAAACTTCACAGAAAAAAATCTTGGAGAAAGAACTATCAGAAAGTTTTAATGACTTGCATATTAGCAATCCTTGAATAAAGCCTGTAATTGCTAATGCTCCGGATTTTACCAAAGTTACCTTCAATACCACAGTAGATTAGGTCAAATCTGGAAAATCTGGTATAAACCAGAGATGAGGGCAGTGTGGGAAAAGCTCCGATAGGAAAGCAGAATAAAGGTTTGGGTTAGAATAAAGTGTAGTTGGTGGCACAGATGCGTGGGAATGGTCTGTGAAACTTATCGAGGTTTGTGTCTAATTTTGAAATCTGCATCTGGTTTTCCAAAATGTTTTGCACACAATGAAGTCATTATAAACTTTACCACTAGTTTTCTAACCCTAAGGAAAAAACCTCTTTGGTTAATTGATCGGCTTTTCCCAAAATTTAGAGCAACATAACGAGGATTATTTTACTGAAATCTTGTTTAATGTTGAACTTTTTCCACAGCAGTTGTGGGGTTTTGGTCTCAACTAAATCAACTCAAGATTGGCAACTTGCGCTTGAGGAGATTTATTCCAGCTTGGACAGTCAACAGGAAATCAATCAGTCAGGCAGATATATTTAAATCTGAAGAGCTGAAGCAGAGTCCAAAAAAACTGAACCTCCAACAGTGCAGAAAACTGAGAGCTACACTTGGAGAAAGCTGAAACACTTGTCACCAAAATCAGAGACAAACTGTCATGGGAGAAAAGGAGCATAAAAAATGATATACAGAGGGGAACGAAGCTATTAGACAGAGGTGTGACTCACAGGAGAGAAATAGGGTAGCTGGAGAGAAAGGCAAGACGGAGGAAAGTTGTAGAAGAAGAATCTACAAAATTACATAAAATAGAACGTGTTATGGCTCCAGGTTTAGTTTGTATCTTCTAGTTTTTTTGTTTACCTTAAAAATAAGAAAATATTTTAATCTACTGAAAAGAAAAATTCTGCATATTCTGAAGACCATCACTGGGCTACTTTATTTCACATTTATGTTTTGTTGGGATTTCTGACAAAATTATATCAAGGTTCAAACATTTCTCACATCTGAATCTAAAATGGAAATCGGTTCTGTCTGACGGGCAGGTGTTTTAGATGGGCTGAACATTTCTAAACTGCAGAACCCAGACAGCTTATCTACTTCTATTGCTTGCTTCCAGAACTCATCACAAGGATTTCCAATCACAGGCCATCTTTGGTTAACAGTTATATACTATTATGCATCCAATACTAAAACCTAATAACTATTACATGCAAAATGGATGGAGTCATATGCAAATTTTTTTGGCCATTACCACTTATAACGTTATTAACTACTGATATTTGATCTGATATTTTACATGTGGGAACGAAACATTTCCTTTTACCAGACCTTAAATCCTGTTGGGACTGGAAAGACAATCCTAACAGGACTGATTGAGATTGAAAACTACCTTACAATTGATTCAAAACACTTTAAGACATTACAATGTTGTTGATGCAATTAAAAATCACAATAAATGTTTTAGCAGTGTTTTTCATAACAATTTCCTTAATGTCAAAAGAACCAGTTATGAGCCCCCAGTCTTTACACTGAGCCATATGCAGATTAATACCTTTGGGATTTGCCTAAGAAGACAAGTTTACTGTGTAAACATGTACTGCATGTCAGCGTGGTATTTCTGCTCAGACAGCGTGACAATAAGTTGGCTGCCGCTTGGCCCGGAAAGGTCTCCCCTGCCAGAGAGTTAGTGTGTTTCATCAGCGTGACTTTTTCTTGGCAGTGCAGCGAATATCTTTATGACAGAATCTATGTTAATGAGGCTATTGCTATCAATCAGCATTCAGTCCTGATGTACTAAGGTAGATACTCAAGCAGCCAAGACACAAAGTCCTTAATTTTCCTGAATATGCATTAGAGCTGGTAAAGTTGCTTACCAATATCATTTAGCGTGTCCGGCTGATTTGGTGCTGTGTGTGCAGGATTTGCTGCACAGTGAGAGATGGTGAACGGGGACAAAGAAAGCAGGAGGGCTGGGCCAGATGGAAAGGCAATAAAACAGATAGAAATTTATTGATGGATCGATTGAGCGTTTGCCTGTCCAGACTGAGGCAAGATGTTGCTGTCTTCTTAGCTGTGCTTTTTTTCTGTTAACTGTCCAGCGCTAAGGTCAGCAGCTCTACTGTGTGTATGTATGTGTGGAGGGAGGAAAAATATTTGCAAGAAAAACTGTTATTCATCAACATTTCCCTTGTTTTCTTAAATTATTTTTTGTAATACTTACATTTAAAAATATGTGCATGTGTGAGTAGAAGTCTGTTTATCCTATGGGTATTGTGCTTAAAGCAGCAATTTAAGTTCATCACCATTATGGTACATCTGCTAAACAGCAAAAAGCACATATAAAGACAAGCATTTCAAGCAATGCATTAAAAAACAAAAGATTCTTGTTGTTTCTTTATTCTCACTTGAGCTTACTAAGTTTCATCTCTGTATTTACACAGCTACATGTACATATTTACCACATGCTACATGTCTGTGTTCCAGGGATTGAAGAAAACCTCTTATGAGTCTACTTATGAGTTTTATTTTACATTTTTTTTTGTGGTTTCCACTAATGTTTCTCAATCTTCTTTTACTTTAGGTGATTTTAATATGTTTGCATATTAAATGTGCATACTAAGTCAAGGTTTCACCAAAAGTTCATTATAGTCACATAATGACAATACTTGATTCCTAATTCTGTTTTGGGCTTGAAAACAAATACTAATTTCACATTTTGGAAAATATATTATATTTCTTATTCTTCTCTTCTATTCATTGCAAAATATTACTCTCCCCTCCCTTACTCTCACACTTTGCCTTCTTCACTCTTAACATTGATCCCCTTAGTTGTGGTATTTGCTCAACTTACATAGTATTTTCAAAGTTTTGGATTGAAAAGGTTTATACGTTATTTTACTCTTTTATTACGCGCAATATATAGTTATTGAGATTCAATCAGTTTGGCCTGTCAAAATTTCCTCTGGACCTTAATATCTCATTATTATTTTGTCTTCATCCGCTAAAATGATGAATTGCTTAAAAGGTAAAAAAGGTCATTGTAAACTAGTGCTTGCTGGATTCTAGGTTAAAGAATGGAGAATTAATTATAACTTCTTTAAAAATCTGCTGATATGCAGTTTGACACAAACATATATGATATACTTTCATTCTTAAAAAAAAGAGTTACTAAAAGTTTTAGTAACTAAGACTTCTAGCCAATCCTCTACACTGTGTTTCTGTGTTGTTTCTTTAGCCTGAGCTTCCCTCATGAAGCAGACAGACACATCACTGAAATGAAACGTGGAGATGTAATCAAACCTTGTGAAATTCAGGAGTTGGCATTCTCAACCTTTAGAAAAAGCTCCACATATTATGTCTTCTTTAATTTTACTTCTATGATCTTCTAAAGCTGGGTCACCAGCCTCAAAGGAGATCTCAAAGGCTTATAGAGGAAAATAACAACCACACAGTTGGGCAATAAGACGCCTGAAACTCAATTTTGAAAGCTCCCCTCTCTCTCTCTTTCTAGCTGCCAAATAATATAAAAGTCTTTAGAATTAGTAAGTGATATACCACCGGGCTGCTAGAAGCAGCTGGTAGCCCTTATCCGCTCTCTCTACTGTTGTCACCTAAAAAAAAATGTGTCGGGGAAAAAAAAGGATTTTTTTAATAACAGCCGTGACCTAAAAGTCAGGTATTTCTATAAAACACTACAACTGCTGCTATGTCAACAAGTATCTACCCAGGATTAAAACCAACAGTCTTGGCTGGACTGATGGTGTGTTCGACATGTCTGTTAGCTACAGCTAATTAGTCACTTCTTTAGCAACTAGACTGTTTTTCATTATTTTAATCTAATCCTTTTCTCACATTATATCAAACTAATCAAAAATAATATCTCAACAAATATTTGATAAATGGTGCAATACTTCAGTTTTGATTGATTTACTAATCCACAATGTGAAAAGAAGAGATGGAACTGTATGTGACAGATCCACTGAAGAGTGATCTTTGGCACTTGCACACATTTTACTCCAATAAAAAAAGCTTGTTTAGAAGACTTTCATCATGACATTTACAACTACACACATGACGCTGCTGAGATTGTCCAAAAACATACAATGTTTCTGAGATTGTTTATTATCAGGAACTGCTTGTTAACAAGAGGGACACAGATATGTCATACTGCTCTTTGAAGCGAATTGTCTTTTTCTGAAAACTGAGACTTAAGCTTTTGAAATCAAAACAAGCTTTGTTATTTTTCTAAATTAAGCCAATAGTCTCCCTTTCAGCTAAAATACTCTGAATGTTCATTGGCCTTCAAACATTGTTTTTTTTAAGTGGACATTAGTTATGTTCTTTTTCTTTATTTAGTTATTTTGTTCCACTGTTCGGTGTAAGTATGAACATAACTCTTCTGAGAATAGATATATTTTTATAACAAGGCAAGCTCCATTCCTCTCTATAAAGTATGCAATTACAGCCCCCTAATTCAGAAAAAGAATGCATTTTTCACACAGGTTATTAATAGATAGGAGCCTGATCAATATCATTTAAAGTTGTAAGATTTACAAGCATAAAAATAATTTAACATAGGTTTCATTAAAGCTTGTAATATATGTCTCATTAGCTGCTATGATTTGACTAGAGCTGTTGTGAAAAACATTTTCCCTTAGAAATTTCAAACAGCTTTTTTATTTAAGGTCTGAATAAAATATGAGAGAAAAGGAAATGAATGAAAAAAGAAGAAAATACATATAAAAGTGATAGGTTCCTGAATGGAGGTTACATCATCTGTAAACAGCAGAATGCAGAACTCAACTTAAAGGGAAAAAGAAATAAAGGACATTTGCTCAGGGTTGCCTATGTGAGGAGCTGTGACATCCACTGGTTTCTGTGTTTTTGCATTGGGAGCATTGCTGTCTGTGTGTCAGAAACACATAAAAGTGGATGAAAACAAACAGAAAATATGAATAAAACTGCTGCAGTGTACACGTATGCATTGTCAAAAGGTCTGCAGCGTTATATGGTCATCTTCCGCTGCCCATCACATGCTGTTGCCATGGCAACCTGCGTCATTGCCAACCTGAGCTGCTCTAAAACGAAATCATTATCACTAGCTGTGTCTGGAAGAGAAGTGAATTACTATTTTAACACACACACACACATACAACCACAGATAAACAGCACCTGGCACCAGTTAAAGTCATCAGTTGAGACAGAAACGGAAACAGACAGAAAGATGTCAAATCATTAATCCAAAGTTTGTTTTTTGCACCATCTTGCCTCAAGCTGAGGCATCTTGTGCTTCACTTGCTGCCTTTGTTAGAAGACTGAGTCAGAGTAGAGAAACAGATTTTTCCCTGTTTCATACAAGGCAGACGGTAAGTGGCAGCCCAGTATAGCACTGCTACGTATGGTTGAAGTTGACAAGGCAACTTGGAAGATTATCTGGGGTGATTTGAGACACTGTGACACAAAACATTAGTTTTAACATTAAGAGTTCAAGCATGTCCTGTTTGAATGTATGATTAGTATTCAAACAATTATCTGCTAATGCAAGCTTCTTTTAAAAGCATGCAAAGGAACAAAACCAAAAAGGAAGAAGTCCAATTTATTTTACTTGAAGTGTTTTTTTTAATCATTTTTCTTTTTTTAATATGCAAACTTAAAAGCATTAAACACAGTTTGTGCTAAATGTGTTGAGGCATGGAGAGGCTAGGAAGCCCAAAATGACATAATTGGTTGCGCGGACCGTGCTGACCTCATGGATTCGTCAAGCATAAACAAAACTTCATCAAACTGGAAGAACTACTAATCTGGTCATTTTTGCACATTCTATGGCATTATATTATAATAGAGGTGGTTTGTAAAATATTGAGGTTTTTAAAAACTAATTTTTTTTGTGTACCTTGATTCTATTATTAATTGTGTGTAGACGATCAAAATAAGAAAGCTTACTCACAACTCAGTAATGCCAGTAGTACAGTTTGGTTTGTTACTAACTGTTTTAGATGTGTTGTTATTTTATGGCATCCAAAATGATCTCAGACATCTTGTTTTAGCTTTGATTGGAATATTTTAGCTAAGAAATGGGCTCCAGACCATGCTCTGGCTGCATTACCAATAATCCTCCTAATTTTAAATTCCTCTGCTGTATCCTGGGACTGATAATCCACTAACCTCTCACAGTGCACTGGCAAACCAGAGTTGCTAGATTGTTGTTTCCAAGAGAGAAGTTGCAAATTAGATCCCCAAAGAGCTCTCTTGAGGATTTTCATTCTGTTACTGTGTGACATGTACAAAAGGAAACTGAAGAATCTCTGTCCCACGGGGAAACACAGCATGTTTTCTTTCTTATGGTCACAGTTTACTAGCAGTAACATCTGAGTGTGTTGCTTTTGACATGTGTACCTTGAATCCATTGCCAGTCTGCAAATGTTCTTTGAGCTCTCACAGACAAAAATGGAAAATTCAGCTTAGGGGGAAGGACAGGTTGTTGTTTTTACTCACCTCCCCACATTCTTTATCATAAAGTGTCTGCTGCCTGGAATGGGTTTACCCTTTGCATCGCTGAGTACTGACACATGAATCAACCATCACCTTCTTCTCCTATTGCCTTATCTGACTTTAAGCCGCTGCAAATGCTAAAGAACAAACAGAAAGAAATAATTTTTGCTTGTTACAAGGAAGAACATTACAGCTGAAGTTACTGGTATGAATCCATGTAAAGCCATTGAAACAAAAATGAGGCATTAAAAAGTAATTTCCTCCCCAAAAAGGTTCCAATGCAGGTTATAGTGTTTACTTTGCATTGGTTCTTTGTGCTTCCACCTCAGCCAAATCCATCTGGCCCTAAATATTTGGTTCTTTAATTTTGCTGTTCAGCTAGTGAAAAGATATTGTTTCATCAGGTGATAGACACCGGCCCCACCGTGCCCCTGATGAAATAAGCAGGAGAAGACAGATGGAGGAATGGAAGAAAGATTTCCAAATTATTTAACATTTTAAAACATATAAAGTAACAACATAGTTACTTTCGCTAGTAACGAGTTACTTTCACCGAGCAGTAACTGAGTTACTAACTCCATAACTTTTTTGAAGAAGTAGTTATAAGCTATAACTAGTTATTTTTTTAAGTTAGATTCCTACCACTGATGGCAAGTTAAAAAGACCAGCCAGACAGCTCTGAAAGGTGCATAGGACCTGCTAAAATTAGCTCACTTATCATTGGCTGTCAGCAGAGTGGATAGAGGTGAAGCGTCTCACTTGTATTATATAGTTTTTTTTTTCTGAATGCATTTTACAGACAGAAATATCCACATATTTGCACAGGAAATTATATATGACCTTTTGCTTTCTTAACATAGTTTAATCTATAACCTAGGCTCTTTCAATAGTTTAAAAAAAACAATAAATACATTGTGGTAAAATATATGCTTGTAAGCAAAGCCCGTCATGAGCATATCACACCGTTTTCCTACTTAGTAGCAACAACAATTAAACTTATACCCCTTTCCCACTGGCTGATAAACTCATTAAAACCCAGGAACAATCAGCTTTTAGTGGAAGTGCAAACAGCTCATTTACTCGTTTTAAACCGTGTCAAACAACTTGGCAAGTGACCCGGATTAAAATCGCTTTCAAACGGCCCAGCTCTGATCGGCATACAGTGGGAACAGCAGAGCCGGGTCAACCCGCTAATTTACTTGATACCATTGAGCGCAACATACGGATGTCAACACACAGCGGCAGTTCCATTTGATCTAAGTGTCGTTGTGTCCTTGGACAAGACACTTCACCCGCATTGTTGATTGATGGTGGTCAGAGTGGCGCTAGTATACGGCAGCCTCCCTTCTGTCAGTGAGCCCCAGGGCAGCTGTGGCTACAATGTAGCTTACCACCATCAGTGTGGGGCACACAGGCTACGCAGCTTGCCAGCGGGGTGTCAGACTCTGCTACTTTTTGCCAGTGGGATGGGAGCCAAATGCCAATGGGTAGCAGGTCATCTGCACTCCACTTTCTGAGATGATTAAAGTTTAATAACATATATTGCTTGTAGAAATGTTCTTGGCCGTGGTATTGCAGTTGTTCTTGTGATACTAACCAAAATGTTTCATTGAGTGGTTAAAGGTTGATCTTCAGGTTCGATATTATAGGATTTAAGAAATATTGTATTCGTTCAACAGCTTCTATTACAAAGCTTTGATGTCCCATTACTACAGTGAGTTTTAGTTGTTTGTTGTTTCAGAGAAACATTTTTATAATGATGTCAGATATCACAAGCTAATTTCTAAGTAGAAAATGCAGCTCAGACTCTGTTCTGGCTAGGTTGAAATGCATAAACTGTTCCTTTTGCAATACCAATAAACCTCCTGATGTTAAATTCCTCTGTTGTATCCTGGGACTGGTAATCCACTAAAATTTAA
Source organism: Jordanella pulchra (assembly GCA_034780135.1). Lineage (NCBI taxonomy): Eukaryota > Metazoa > Chordata > Actinopteri > Cyprinodontiformes > Cyprinodontidae > Jordanella > Jordanella pulchra. The sequence continues at coordinate 26,731 of JAUZNJ010033966.1, read as the reverse complement.
CACTGCACAGGAAAATAAATGTAGCGCCATGGTTATTTGCAAGAGAAAAGTTGCAAACTGGATGCTCAAAGAGCTTTCTAGAGGATTTTTATTCTGCTGCTGCGTTAGATGAACACAGGGAAGCTGAAGAATCTGTGTCCCACTGTGACATAAAGTGTGTTTTCTGTCTTATGGTCACCGGTTACTGATAGAAACATCTACATGTTTTGTTTTTGGCTTGTGTATCTATAGTCCACTGTCAGCCTACAAATATCTCTCAATTTTCAGACAGAAATGGCAAAGCCAGCTTAAGGGGAAGGACAGGTTGTTTTTCCTTTGCTCGCTGTGTACTTTATCATAAAGTGTCAGCTGCCTGGAATGGGTCCCTCCTTTGCATTCACAAGACCTCATAGACCTGATCAAACCTCCTGCTCCTGCTGTTGCCTGATTTGACTTTATTCTGGCTGTTTATGCTTTCTTATCCTATGCCATCCATTCATCAATTTTCTCCCGCTTCATCCGTCAGGGTCGCGGTTAGACCGGTGCCTATCTCCAGCAGACTATAGGCGTAAGGCGGTGTACACCCAGGAGGGGACGCCAGTCTGTCGCAGCTTTCTTATCATATGCTTTTCTATACTGGACATTTTAATGGTACAATACTTTGGAGTGACTGTTCCCATTTCTGTCCTCCATTCATTTTTAGTAAGGTAACACGATGTAGCAGCTATCCCGAACTCTCCTAATTCTTCTCTTTTACTTTTGGAGGGGAGTTGCTAGAATCGTTCCAGTTATTTCCTTCTTCTTTGTAGATCTTATCCTTGAAGTATGCAGAATTGCTGCCATATCAGACAAATCCGCACCCCTCAGTTAACTTGTAATCTTAATGTTCTGCTGACATAAAAGCAAGAAAAATGCTTTTTATGTTCTGCAGCAGAAAAGCAACATCTTGGAACGGGTTTGGCTTGAACCAGATCTTGCAGCTAAAATATTTCACACTTTTATATTGACTGACATGTTTTAAATCTTTCATTTTATAGTTCTTACTTTTTCAAAACTCATCTTAATTGAAATGACTCACTTGTTTTCCTTCAACTTTTTGTTTTTATCATTATTTTAGTACCTTTATGACACCGTGATGTACTCGTCTTCCTTTCTTTCATGTACAACACTTTGAGTTGTCTTGTCCTTTAAATCTGCTATTTTTCAATAAATGTTTCCTGTGTTGCCAGGCATGGAAATTACAAGAGTTTAGTTTAAAATGACTACATTGTTGTTATTAAATTGAAACTTAATTATTTTCTACAATTCTAAACACTATGAGTTCTAGCTGGTGCATTTTAGGGATCAATAAGTATGGAAACTATTTTAAAGATGTGATCAAATCTTAAAGTAACCAATGAATATGGTATTTCCTCCTCACTGATATCTAATTTTTATTTTTTGTTTTTTTGCTTTACTTAAAAAATCTAAATTTATCCTTTAGACAAATATAACTGCATGTTTTTTTAATTTAGATGTAATTTATTTATATCTATTTTGATATTTACTATGCAAAGAAGCTACCCTTCCTTATTAAACAAATTAAATCTAAATAATTGCATTACTCTGGTTCTACTTTACTTACTGCAGCCAAGTCTGACGTTTCGAAATGAATTCGAGTGAATCTGACTCATCCAGGAAAACATCCATGTTTTAACAGTAACAAAGACATTGGGCAAAAGTCGCATCTGAAGAGTGATGTATTACATTTACCAAAATGTCCTAAAACAGCCTAAGACTGTTAGGGAACTGTTCTGTGGACAGTAAAGACTAAAGCTGATCTTTTTAGAAAGCGAGCTTTCAGTTAGGTCTACCTTTAAACAAATACGGTATTTAATAGAGAAAGAAAGAAAAATACAAGAAAAAGAAACTCATGCCAGCATTCAAATATGGTAGGGGGGTATTGGAATAACAGCCTGTTCTTCAAAACTCTTCTGGATATGTACAACGTGCCATATATGATAAGAATATGAAATTTGCAGAAACCCTGAAGGTGGATGTGCAGCCATCTCACAACGTCTGACAAAAAATCACTTAGGGATCTGAAATAATTTAGTGAAAAAAGTAAAAGAAAAGATCTGTGATAAATTTTTGATTGGTTTTACATAAATTACTTTGATTTTTAATCATAAAGAATTTTATTAAACCAGCAGCTGAATCATCCAAATTGTTAGTGTAGCTCAATGTCTCTCCTTAACTTTTAATCAAAACTGAAATCTTGTTTACCTTCATTGTAAAAGTAGGGAGACAAAAAAATCAGATAATCATAAATAGTCCATTTGATTAAATGCAAAATGAAAGTTTCCATAAAAGAACATTAGCATCCTAGTTCATCTCAGCACCATAACAAAAATTGGGCCTGGATCACCTGCTAACCTTTGTTTTTTACGTTAAGCATTAATTTTACTGTCCTAAAACAGTGGTTTAAACTTGCTATTTCAAATTAGTATTTCTCTTTTCACCAGCTGCCTAACACCTTCCATGATCGTGTTTTCATTTGCTTTAAAGACACATGACAGATTTTTTGTAATGATACTTTCGGCTGTGACCAAATCACAGAACTGCAGCACTCTTTGCGCCCGTACTTGAGAAGGTTTTTTCTTTTTTCTTATGTGGAGGTAGTATTTGTGTCTGAGTTGAGCTGGATGCTGGTCGCTTCTTAGTATCCACAGAGTCCATCTTGAATATAATGCTTTAATTGTTTACTAGGTTGGAACCATTTAACATGGACACGCTTTACGTCACTTTTGCAGAGCAGCACAGGAACTTCTGACCTGACATACATCCAGGGAAAATATAGATGCATCAGTGCTGAAGTGTCAGTCTGCTTGTCAAATTATGTTTTAGTCGTTTAAAGATATTTTTAAGTAAAAACTTACCAAATGTCACTTTAATAAATTAGATATCTGTATTTAATACCTGCCAACAGATTGTCTTGATTCTTTTATTTTTCTGTTTGCCATTGGCCAGTAACAGTTTGACATGCCAGTAATGTGACCTTTATGCGCCGCTTTTAACATAACACGCCCCATTGTCTATGAGGAACAAGCTTTTATTTAAGTTTGCTTTTATATGTTAATAGCCAAACATTTGGATGGGATGAGCATTTTTTCCCATGTGGTCTTTCTGTCCTTTCTTTGAAATTCTGTTAGAATTATGCTTTGTAAAGTAAAGTTCAGATATGTAAAATCAATGAGTTTCTGCTCCATGCTTGGTAAAAGGTCACGCTCTTCTCTCAACTGTTAAAGGTAAATTGTTATTTTTTTAACCAGTTTTCAGGAAAACAGCTCCACTGTGATTTTGTGAGAAATATCAGAGTGAGTGTGACCTTTGCAGCGTTATTGATTAATGAAAAGCCTCATTTTTATCCCACACATCTTGAAGGTAAGTTGAGCAGATGACTTACGCTAAGTGGTAAAAGTATTTTCATACCCTTTGAACCTTTTAACGGTGTCAGTTTATGGCAATGTAATGTGAAACACCAATACAGAGTAGCTAAAACAATAACAAAATAGGGAGAATCATTTAAGATGTAAAATAAAATCTGAAAAATGTGGTCTGGAAGTGTGCTCAACTTTCTTTATTCTAATTCCATCAACGAACATTTGGTATAACAAGCTACCTTAAGAGTCACTCAGTAGTCTTATCTGTTTTTGATATAATCTGTTATTGAACAAAAACATCTTTTTAACCAGGAATCACAGCAGACCGATCAGTGAAAGAATTTTGGGGTAACTGAAAGCAGAGTTTGGTTAATGTTTAGATGCTTTTGGTTTGTCAAGCGCAGTCGGGGTACTAAGTCATCTCATTAACAGATTTAAGTGTTTTAGCTTGGTTAAAGAAACCGGTGCACTGTTTTTTTTGTTTTTTTTCGGTCAATGTTTTAATATCTGTAAGTTATTCTAAACCAATACATGCTTGTCAATAAAACAAATGGGCCATTTAAAAGTACGTAAGAATACCTATTGGTATGTTTTATATATTTTCCCTTAAGTATATGCAGAAAAGTCTTACTAATAATGGGCCGTTAAAATGACTTTGTTTGGTCTCTGACCGCGTTTGTGAAGCATGATAACATTTTTGATACTTCTGGCAGGTTTGCTTATTGACTTATTTTCCATTTAGCAAAACACTCGTTCCTGTTAAGAGCTGAGAATGCCATCTTTCAAAGTATAACAAAGCAACATAAATAGTATGTCAATGAAAACCAAATTTGCATTTTACATTAAATATCATGTTTTTTGCTATTTATACCCTTCTCAATGGTTAAGTAAAATCTTATTACCAGAATTAGAGCAATTAAACTCCTTGCCTAACTGCTGACCAGCCTGGTTTTCTAATGACTAATTCTTGTTAATGAGCTGCAGATCCTTTATATTTTGTTGGCTTCACTGCCATCAACTCTGACTGGGCTACTCCAGTATAATAATCTCACCTGAAGTCATGAGAAAAGTGTTTGTAACATTAAAATACTAGAAAAGCCCACGGAGAGCACAGACCTCCGCCAAGCATCAAATTGCGCACTCTAGTGTGACTTCTACCTATAGCTAAAAGTTGCACATTATCTGGATCGTGACTTAATTTTAACATATTGTTAGTTGGCATTGAGGTGCACCTTTTGCTAACAATTTTTTTAAATCGTTTTTATAAGTTTGTAAATAAGACATAGCGTGTACCTGCAGCCTCTGGTGTTTGTGCTCTCCCCTTCTTCATTGACTCTGCAATCCGCTTTCTTATTTGATCAGCAGATTGAGACTTTGAGGCTTGGCTCACCTATCCTGTGTCTTTGTCTTCAGTATAGTAGTTCTGAACTTTGTTGAGTCCGAAAATTGAAGCTGTCAATAGTCGCTGCTGCCACTCTCTGGTTTAGGGGGGAACTGCTTGTTCTGAAAAATAAAATTAAAGAATCCTTAAAAAACTCTTGCATTCGGATTATGATGTGGATCATCATCAAAATGTAATCAACTTTTCCTTGGACTGAGGGGCGCCTTTGCCAAAAGTTGAATCAAAACCCGTTTATAACTTTTCATGTTATCCTGTACAGAGACGTATGGAGAGAACAAACACACACACGCACACACACACACATAAACATAAAAACATAACCTCCTTGGCAGGGGTATTTACCTAACAACTAAATATGCTCAAGGAATTTAATTTCTGTTAACACTGACAATTATAATGTTTTGTAAATAGAAACATTATGATCATAAGTGTTCGTCTGGGATGCCATCTTGTTTTCTTCTGATCTAAATTACACTACAAATAAGACCAAAAACTTACAGTGACTTTTTCTCAAGACCATACATTGGCAAATTACATTATTCATTTAATTAATAACGTGATAAAACCCAAAAACTGTGATATCTTTATTGAAAGCCACCATATAGTAAGAAACGTGTGGAAACTTTCAATTTTTTGTCCAGTTTTTCATCCTTTCACCTAAATACCAGACAACAAACTCACTAGCAATGCACAGAAACTGCCAAGTAGAAGTGAGCTCTCATTTCACTCACATCAAAGAGTTTCTTACAAGGTACAAATCCAGTCAGGCCAGCAGACACGATAAAGAGATTAGTCAGGGATCTAGACAGGGTCAAAGCTGGCAACAAGGTGCCTAGAAGGCTTTGTTTAGACAAGATCCAGCAAATGATGAGTAGTGAAATCTCAATATGTGAGGAAGGCTGTTGATGAGGATGGTGGTTTGCTTTTTACAATGTTTATAATATTCCAGCTTACATCACTGAGTTTGCCTTCATTCCAACATGCAGGAAGGAAAGGGGATTGAAGAAGAAAAGCATCATTTTCGGAAAATTGTACTTAAGAATTTGTGGCTTTTTTGCCTGAAATTGCATTTAAATGCACTAGCAAGGTGGAAGAAGAGGATTTAAATCGCAAACTGGGATTTCTCAGTCTGTGTTCCTACAGATGCCTTCCTGACTCTTGCTTCCTATTTTTCATTTCAGAGATTCACAAAAGTCAAAGGTTGGAGAGAAGGGATACATTTTCTACTGTTGAAAATATAAATCACTCGGTTGAAGTTACTGGCATGAAACCATGTGGAAGTTTTTTCACAGGATTGAGGCTTAAGATAGATTCACCCAGATAATATTTGTATAATTCCCTTTTATGGGTTCGGATATCCACTCTACATATATTCTATGAATCCCACCCCCACCTACCCTCGTAACTGTCTGGTTTCGACTTGAACAAAAGATTAATACAACAATTAATTAATTCAACATGTTTTCATCAATTGTATCAACTTAACAAGGCAAAAAAAGTGTAATCATCATACATTGACCTGAGCTTTGGCTGTAATAAACAGGAAATAGAGCTAGCAAACTAGGGAAGGCCATAAATCAATAATGGAACAAGGTTTTAATGAATGTTTTGCAATCGGCAAGTTCTACTTACTTAATCAGCTAATATTAGAGATATTACGAGAGAGAAGTGCGGCTGTTTTGCAAAATTAACTCAGTTGATTCAAATTCTGCCATTTCCATCCAGCTCTTCTAATGCGCATCAAAAACATTGAGGTAAATACATTTACTGTTTTTGTAATAGACCCAATTCATAACAACTACAGTATTATCTAAAGTAAAGCAATTAACCAGTTGATCAGAATACTTTACATTAAAAAGCTTTTATAGTTTTGGGAAAAATAACTGAGAATCAATGAAAACCTTTTAGGAGCCTTAGTGTTTATCTAGAACAGAGGTCCAGGACAGAGGTTTCAATTGTGGGGTTTGCGGCCCCCTACTGGGTTGCGGAGGTACTGGGGAAGGGTCATAACAATGCTTTATTAAAAGTTTGCATGAAATGGTAAATGGTCTGTTTTTATAAAGCACCTTTTCAAGATCCCAAATCACTTTACATTACATGTAGTCATTAACCCATTCACACATAGATGGTGGCAGATGTGGCATTGCAGACACAGTTGCCCTAGAGGACACCAACACAAGAGAGGCAAGCGCTACCAGGCCTTCTGCCCACCATCGGTAGAAAATGTAGGTGAAATGTCTCCCCTAAAAGACACAGCGACTGAGACGGACCGAGCTGGTGTCCAAACCGGCGACCCTTCGTTTGCAAGACAAACTGATGCATTGTACATCACTGTCACTCCAAAGCCTGATAACTGTTGGTTTACTTTTCTTGCTTTTGTATTTTGTATATTTTCAAGTAGTAATTAGTTCCTAAACCTTCCCTCATTGACAAATTAAATCTTCATTATCGGCACCCCAACCGAATGTATGATGTTAATACCCTTTGTCAGCAACCCTCAACTATCTGTTGTTAATGTACACTACCCCCCACAATCCCCTAACATTAAATTATTTTAAAAAATACAATTACTAGCTAGGAATGAATCGGGACCCCCTAATATTTAACGCCATTTAAAATGTCTACAAAGAGGTAAAATGCCATCAGTTGATCATGATGCCTTATTTTGACCTCAGACACATAGTTTGCTGTGCTCCTTGATATTGAAATAAGTGTCATCACTGCAGAGAGATTCAAAGACCTGTCTTAGGCCTTCAGAAAGAAGATCGTAGCAGGTTTGATTTAAAGATGTATCAAATGAATTAAAAATCAGACTTGCACTCTATGTAGAGTATTTCACTATAAAAGAACTGCCAGCATGCCCTGTTCTGATCAACCTGTCAGGTTCACCCCTTAGAGTGTCTACAAAACAAAAATGTAACAAGACCTACAGTATCCCTTGCTAATGTTAAGAATTAAATCTTTGTTCTCCAGAAAAATCCTAAAACCTGAAGAGAGTGAAAACAAAGCCACATCTTTATTACATGTCTTTAACTGATTACATGCTGATGTTCATTTGTAAAACAACAAAGATAACCTAGAGTGTACAACACTTTGTGTAAACCTTTTTATTAAGATGTGATTTTTCTGCCTCTGCTGGTTGTTTTCAGTCTTGTATTGAGTTTTGGCTGTCGCTGGGGACCAATGGAGATGCCTTCTGCTGTTTTTGTAACAAGGTGTTCAATGTTTCAGAGGTGGAATATTGTGTTGGAAGATTTACGACAGGTTGTGCGTTCCAATTTGTGGGATTTCTCTTTCAGAGGCATAGTGACTTTTTGTAATCTGTCTGACGAAGTGACGGGGGCATGACAATGCCAGGGAAATAAAGACATTTAAACAGTTTTGGCAAGAAATTGCTTCATAACAGTAAAAACAACAAGTCCTAAATGAGCTGTTTTGTGTTAATTACTTAATATACTAAACCTCTTTGTTCTAACACCAGACTTCTTTTGTCCTTTTATTCCTTGCTGCTTACAGTAGTTTCAGCTAAAGAATGGAGAATAGTTTTCTATCCCGAGAACCAAAATCTTCTCTGATACTGACACGTAGAGGTCTAAACCTTTCCTATGTTATTATTATTATTATTATTATTATCATTATTACTACTATTATGTGTTTGTTTTTTTGTTATTTTCCTTTTTGTCATTGTTCATTCTTTTTGTGTTTTCCTTCAGGCTGTGTGTTGTTTCAGAGCATCCCGGTGGAGGTGGTGTCAAGCAGATATGGACACACAACGAGCTAAAAAGACTGCTGTGTTTGTTTATGTTTGAGTGAGGGTGTGCATGCATGTGTGTGTGTGCTTTTGAGAGTGTTTTTAAGAAACTGGAAAAAGAAATAGGCAAGTGAAGATGTAAAACAGAGAATGCAACACTAGACGAAAACAGAAATCATGTGCTAAATAAATGGAGCAGTTGTCAGGTGGAACTCTCCATTAACATCTCTAAAAGTGGAAGAAGCAGGTAAAAGATGGAGCGGTATGATCAGCCAATCACAGAAAGCTTTCAGAGACACATAAAAGCCTCCCGTTGGATAAATTATTCAGATCAGAGGCGCAGAGACAACCATTAACCTAGATCCTCCTCAAACATACACAGGCTTTTACTCTTCTCAATACACACCCATACATACAGACACATATCCCCATTTCTCCAGGTTTAGCCTCTTGTTTGAGTGAGTTACTATATTAGCAGTATAATCCTCTGGACTATTTTTTTAGACAGATTGAATAGAGAACAGGGCAAAAATAAACTCTTCTCAAGGTTGGAAGGGAAACTTTCTCCTTTGAAGATAAAAAAGGGACTTTTTTTAACTTGACACCAGCTATCTATTACTGCAGTCAACACTGCAGTGTGGGTCTTATTTAAGCAAATAATGGAAATGATCAGAGATATTTTGTAGCCTTTGAAAGAGAATGGCATTCTCCATTGTGTTGCTTTTGCATGCACCAATTAATTAAATGCATAACTATGGATGAACTGTGCAGGATTCTGAAAGTCTTGATGAGAGACTCTTACCTTTAGAAGAGGCAAGGTAAATCAACCGACTGTTTGCACTTTTAAACTGCCGTGTTATCATTAAATTAGTTTTCCAGGTACTCACCCGCACAGCTGTCAAAACATGCAGAACACTCAAACATGAAACCGTTTCCCCTTCGTGCTCTGCCAACAGCTGGAAATTCATAGCTACTGAAATTAATGTATATTTGTGGTTTTATTTCTTCCTCTTCTAGACTTAAACAAACTTAAAATATGACATGGCTCATTTGCAGCTTGTTTCAGCACTTAAACATTGTCAGAGTTAAAAACAGACACCTTCATCTTGTATTTATCTGAAATGAATTTTGCGTTACTTTAAGGTGACACAGTCTGCCATGCATGAACATCATGCTTAAATAGCTGAACATGTTTTAATAAAGCCTGGGAGGGATATTCATAAAAATAGATAGAATATAACCTGTGCAGGTTACTCTGTTGCTGCAGTGCTGTTGCAACAGATATAAGCTAACTAAAAGGCTTTGCAAAAGTAATCACACAAGACACATACCTGCACCTTTTTTCCTAATTATATCCATAATCTTAGTTCATCAACGTTTGATCAACAAAGTTTATGTTTTTGTGGAATTTCGTATGGCTCCACAAAAAGTATGCATAATCATAGAATGCAAGAAAAACGAAATGTTTTAATTTAAAAAAAATGTGACTTTCAGTGGTTCCCCAGCTCACTGATGCCTTTAATTAAATGTATATAATTGCCATAAGCTACCTGATTGCACAGCGAAGTCCAGCTTTGTCTAATACAATCTCAGAATGATTGCACTTGTAGTCTTCATTCATTTGTAAGATAACACTATCAAACCGTGAACATCTTGAGGACCAAGGACACAGCACACAGTCAGGGATGAATGTTAGAATGTGTAAATGTGTAAAATGTTAAATCAGGATTCATTTTTTAAACAGTATCCCAGGTTTTAAACATTTCATTGAGAATAATCAGTCATAAGAAAATGAGAAAACATCTCATTATAGAAATCACCGTCCCTGTCAAGACATTTCTATTAGAAAGAAAACTTAACACTGACTATTTTGCTGAATTTTATGATCCTTATGGTGACCGTATAATACTTTGAAAATGCTTTTTCTTCAGCAAGGCCTTTTTATCCTAACAATGAAGAAAGCAATATAAAAGGCAATTAAAGAGAGAATATATGTTAAAGGCAGCAGAGACTTGACACTGTAGTCAAAGTTCACCCCCAGCAAGACCAGTATCTTAAAATATCTGCTATGAGTTGTACAAAATCTTTTCCGTATGTCTTTGTTAAGGAAAAACCTTCCAGGTCCTGTTTTTGTATTCTAAATAACATAATTATAGCCAATCTATTCAATGTCCTACGTGATTACAAGAAAACAAACACCTCACAACATATTGTTAGTGTCAGGTGCGCAGGTTCAGTTATATATGTGTAGAAAAAGCAGTTAAAGAAAGGCTTTGACAGTCCTCCAGGAAGATTTGCTCAGTGTTGATCAGACAACTTTGAAATATAAGAAGAATACCTTGGAACCAAAACTTAAATAAATCTTTTCTGCTTAAAGCTTTTTGATTGCTCTGTTTATCTAAAAATGAATCATCGAGACCACAATTAGCTTAACATCCAGCCATCTTTAGAATGATGTCAAAGGGATAAGTGTGCTGTGTACAATACACAGCCGCATTAAATACATTAGAATTTTATAAAAACGTCAATTTTTATCAGTAACTCAATTCACTAAGCAAGAAATTGGTTAATCACAAACATGCAAAAGATTTCAAGCCTTTAAATAACTTTTTAAAATGAAATACATTATTTAATGAGTGTAAAAATGAAGGAAAGTGTTTGTTACTCTTCCTCTTACATAGATCCACCTTTTAATTATTCGTCTGGATTTGACAGATTTTATTATTCTTTCTAAGCTTTTTCAATGTAAGACTGATTAAAATCAACTGTAAGATTAACAAGTAAAATAATGAATTTGATCACTTGAAGGACCTGTCAGACTGATTAGTCATGGTTTGAATGAAGTATTTCCACAAAAAAAAATAGATGTTAAAAAAGACTCAAATTTACTGTTTTCTAAAACATCAAAACAATCATATTGCAATTTTGCTCATTTGTAGTAAGTAACAAAACGAAGTGAGGGGAATAAAGCCACACAGAATGATTTTTTTTAAACCTAATTTAAAAAGAGAGAAAAAAATATTCATAAAATAGAACAAATAGGGAAGAGTAATGTTGTGGTGAATATAATGTGAGAAAGGATATATATATATATATATACCCAACAGTCCAGGTTTGTTGGTAAAGCACACTCCAGAGTTACTGTTTGACTCTGATTATTATTTCCACATTTATTTTTGTACATTTTGTCTGTACGTTGTATATATTTTAGATATCTTCGTATATATATATCTTACACTTGTTTGATAATAGTTTTAGCTAAAATTAATAAACAAAAAAAAAACAAAAAGCAAACAAGAGATATTAACACTGGAAAATATTACATTTACTGTCACTTAATAGGGTTTTATTATAATATTAGTTTTACTATTTGATTTATTTCCTTTGATTATTTTATATTTTATGTTATACGTTTATTTTTGTTATGTCTGATACTTTTATGATCACAGCTATGTTTTTATGTGTTGCTCTCGCCACTTTTCATATTCTCTTGCCACTGTTTGATATTTAGTAAGATCTAAATGTAAGATCTAAAAATGCTGAACAGAAAGAAAATATATCTGGCTTCACGCCTCTTCGATAAAATATGTATTTCAACTTTAAAGCTGCGTTCAAGAAGCTAATGTGAATACTTACTTACAGGTCTCTGAAAATTATATTTTGTTTTTCAGGAGGCAGACGGGATTACTCTTTAAAAGAAAATAAATCATACATATTATGTAAATGTGTCTTTCTCATCTGTGACTTAAAATGCTTTCAGGTGTCTTCTTTATTAGTGAACATTTAGAAATTAGCTGTATTTTATTGCTTAGTTTAAAAAGAAATCTCAGTCAAATACATAAAAAAAACACTCAAGAGAAACCGTCTTTGGCATTTTTCTGCCTTTGAAATCAAAACGTTTTCTTCCTCTTTTTTTAAGGGTTCTTCCTCCTTTGTGGCATTTTAGCTCACCGGCTTCAGTGAATATTCAACTGTAGGTAGCAGTATTGTATTGAACCGCATAAGTTCTGCCCTTTCTTTGACAGAAAGATATAAAGAAAGCCAGTGGAAGGCATTCAGTCTTTACGGTGGTTTCGATTATTTTCCGGAGTATATGAGAAGCATCAGGGATGAAGGAAAAGGAGAACTCCCTAATAAGAAGACACCTCCAAAAGATCCCGACTCAGGATGGGCAACCATCTGTCTCCACCAGCTGGGGGCTACAAGGACAGGAAAGTGGCTCAAAAAAACACAGGAACAAGCCAAGAATTTTGGGAAGCTCCTACCTGCTGGAAAAAAGAAAACACACAAAACTGAAAGCATTGATGTACAGAGAGTAAAGAACAGAGTGAGAGGATGTTGTCAGCATATTGTTGGGATTCTAAGGGCACTTAGGTTGGGAAGCATTAACTAGATGAATTGCTCATAGATTACTTAAGCCCTGCCTATTAACTAAATGTTTTCCTGAAATAAATTCAGACAAAGTGCCGATCTCCAGGATTAAAAGTGGGAGCTTTGGTTTGATAATTGAAGGCTCTATATCTTTCTGACATTTTTAAATACTTTATGAATCATAAACGTGATGATTGCAGAAGGTTCGGTATTGATGGCTATTGATTTTGATGGTCTCTTTAGGTGGAAAGGTACCTTTAAGGAATAAGGAAAGTAGGCAAGTACACAGTAATACCATCTGTGATTTTGGAGAGAGTATAAACATTTTCTTGACTCTGATTCTACTGTGAGATATGAACAAATAGGAATAAAAAGAAATACAGTTTTACACCTAATTGGTCCAGTTTCAGGCCCTTACAAATGCTTGAATATATCTAGAAATTCAACATTCAGTGTTTGATTTTATTAAAGGTAGCCGCAAATTTACTTAGACTACTTATTTTTTAGAGGTAATTTAGATGAATTGAGCTTTTTGGTATGAAACATTGAACAGGATATCAAAGCCTGAAGTTATGTTTAAATAGTTGTGCCACCTAAGACAACTTTGTTGGTTATTTGCAGGGGACCAGGTAATGCTCTATAAGCACCAGGAAAAAATATAACTGTACAGTGCTGCTGGCTAATGTTGCCATCTGATATAGTGCTTTAGTAAACTACTATTTCAAAGTTGTTGTTTTTTTTATTAAAGGTCTTTTTCAAGTCACTTCTAGGAAAATGCCCTGGCATAATATGTGAACATCCATTTATTTTTAAATATGTTTTTTTTTTCAACCCCAAAGATGAAATATTTACCTTAAAAATGAGGGAATTTAACCATATAACACCACTTCTAAAGGCTGAACACAGTCTGAGACCTCTGAGGTCAAAAAATACTTTCAGGACTTAGACATTACCTAATAGGAAAGGTTGCTGCCCTGTGCAGATGAGCTGCTAAAAAAGAAGGGAAGAAGCTTACATAGAGTGCCACTGTGGTTGGGTCATAGTTCATCATGGGGTAGCACTGACACATACAAGTCAAACCATGATGCATATACACACAATCATATTTCTCTATCCATGCAGTGACGTTCCATTGACTTTCTACTTTCCATTCATTTCTATATCCTATAGTGACCCTTACCTTCAACCTAACCACTCAGGTTCAGGTTCATATCTAACCTCAACCCAAACTCAATTCACACCATAGTCCTAAACCTAACCCCCACCCCAGGAAAATTATTTTCTCATTGGGACTAATCATTGGTCCCATCAATCATCATTGGTCAAGTAGCTCTAAGTCTCTACAAAGTAGCATATTCCTGAGAAATGGTCCCCAACCAAATATATGGTCATTTTCCATTCTCATCTTGCTTTATGCAGCAGGGACTCCCACAGACTTCAATTTATTTTCTGTGCTTTTCAACCTTTTCTATGCTCTAACCCTTACAATTACTCTAAACTTATCCTAACTCCATTCATATCTTTGTTATAAACCTATCTGTTAGCAAATTAGGATGTGAGATCCAGCAAAATGTTCTCACTTTGGTACAAATGGTCCTAACTGATGCCAAAACAGGAGCACGCACCCCCACACACAAAGGCTATACCTACGCGACAATGATCAACTAACCAAACAGTTGCGCGTCAGAGGGATGCTGATGTACCGAGAACCAAAGACCAAAGAAACCGGACCTTGACATGCTTGAAATCATTTGCTGCAAGTCAATGGGGACCACAAAGCTCACATAGGGGCCACAGTTGTAAAGATTTACAACATTAATATAACAGCCTGGATCACAGGTAACAAAGATTTCCTTAAAAAAAAAAAACAACCAGATGCTGACAATGATTGTGTTGCGTTTAACTGATCAATCATAAAGATGAGTTGGTGGTTAGCCCTCTCAGGCTGTACAGTATACCCTATCCTGTGGTAATATTATGCTTTTAAAGTTGTTCAATCTAATTTGTCATCTCATTTACATTTTAATAGTAGAATAAAGCTGAAACAACCTCTAGAGCTGCACACCCCACAGAAGAGTGGGGAAGAGTGGAACTGAGGAACTCACTTTGCTCATCAAATCTAGGAGCAGACAAAATACCTTCACACCGGATCCTCGGTACTGAATCTCATGCTATTGGAAATTTAGTTTATTTCCCTTCTATTTAGAACTCATTTGTAAGAAGAACAAGAACAAAATTGTTAATGGACCAGTAAAACTGAGTTTGTGAGTTACCAATTCTTAATATTCAATCCTCTGATCTTAAGTCTCTTGTTGCTTTAATTGGATAAATGAAGTCAAGAGATTTTTACAGATTAACAAATCATCATTGAACAAATAGGCCTCAGTTGTGAGTGAGAGAATCCCCCAGAATCACAACATCCTGACATCTTCTCTTCATGCAGGTCAGCAGCTTGGAATAACATCTTATTCTTGAACCAGCTTTTCTTGCAAGTCAGCCAATGTAGCAGTGTTGGATGTTCTAGAGATAACAGCACAATGCTGATCTGTCAAATGTGCAAAGGATGAAGGTCAGGACTGCAGTAAAATCCAGGAAGTGATCCTCGATAAACTTCGCTCTGTGGTGTAAAGGGATTATCATCATGGAGGATAAGATACAGTAAGAATGAAGACATGAGGTTTCTACTAGATCTCATTTTAATATCTCTCTGCACTGAGATTGATTACAGTCATGAACAGCTTTGTTTTTCCAATAAGGAAATGCTGCTCCACAGCATCGAGAAATGTTTTTAGTTGAACAAATCACACATTTAACTCCTCAACCCACAGATGCGTTTCCCCAAAAATGTGGTGCAATTTAAATGAAAATGAGCCGGTTATCTTACAGTGAAATATTTTCTGTAAATACCCTTTAAAACAAAATAAAAAAGTCATTTATTTTGGTGGGTTAGAAATAAAAGAGTTGATGTTTATCGATGCTGTAATGTTACATTTTGACTCTTACAGCCTTTTCATGATGACTTAAAACATTTATTCGTGAAAGAAATAAAAAAAAGGTCATAAAAAGTAGAAAAAGTGATAGTAAGGTTTTTCACTGAGTGTTAGTTGTTCATGTAGCACCACCATCAACCAGCCTTGTTTCTGGTTAAACATCTGTTTCATTAGAATAAATGACTGGCTCTGCTCCATCCAATCATTTTGCAGCTCTTAAAATATGGCCCTGTTAAATTAAAGGCTTCCATTTTACTGAGTGAGTTCATTTGAGGTTTCCTTTAGTCTTGTAATAGTTTGTTAAACTGACCAGATGTGGCCTGTGGTCATAAAGTAGCTGTGAAGAAAAAAAAAAAACCAACAAAACAGTTTTAAATGAGCTGGCATGGAAACTATGACGCATTAAAAACATGTAAACATAAAGCAAGACGAGCAGATTTTTAGTCTTTTAAGTGGGATATTATTTAAAAAAGCAGGTAAAGAAGCAGGATATTAAATCAATTATTCAACTAAAAAAAAAGAAAAAAACCCCCGAAGCATCCTGCAAGATTTAAAGCTATTGCGTTCACTGCAGGAGGAACGGGTCTGACAGAGCAGATGGTGCTGCTGCATACTGTAATACAACTATGAATACGTCTGTTCGGATTGTTCATTCCTCTGCTTTTTACATCAATGCTCTGACACGGTGTGGTTTAGTGTGCCCAGGGGTTTGGGGACTGACAAATAGCTGGAGTTTTATGGCAGGAACCCATGCTGGATTTAAGATGAAACAATGATGATGAGTAACTGTATTGATCTTTCTTTTGTCTTTAAATCCCCCCCCAGACAAACGTATGCCATACAGCTACTGCTCTGTGCTGCCCTGGGGCGTTGGGGGGGGGGGAGTTTCAGGAGCCCAATATAATAGTTATGTTATTAGAGCTTGTCAGTGTATCTGTGCAAACATTATAACCGCCACAACTTTAAGGAAGGAAATGGTTGTAAGAAAATTAATTGGCTAAAATATGGTATTAAGGTGTTATTAGGATAGTTTTATGAAAAGTTGTGCCTATTTTTTAAAACTGTCTTTTTAATAAGACCATTAGGAATATATTTGGGGTTTTATTTTCTATGAAGTATCTGACATGACATGGAATCAGCTGAGTTTCTGTTTTTCTCTTTAAAAAACAGGATTTGCTTTCCTGTAACAAAATAATGGGCCATGAGATTATAAAGAGTTATTACAAATATAAAACCCAGCAATATATATATATATTTTGCCCTTCTGTGTTTTTTTCTGTGATAAATTTTTAATCAAAGCAGAGACAGAAGTTCAGGGCTAAGAAGTGTGCTGACGCAGTTGACCCTCAAGGCTTTGGTGAACATCTTATGTCCTTCACTATCCGTTCTTGCAAACCAACACACAATCTTGCACGACTGGTAACATGAACCCCATGATCTTTTAACTGCTGTCACCCTGTGGAACACAGGAAGTAATCTATTGATCCGGGACGAAGAGGAGTGGAAGGATGGAGCGGAGACAGGCTGGAAAGGGGAGCATGCAAGGAATTTAATGCGTGAGGGAAGTAGGGCTGCAGACTGACCGCAAAGTGTTTGGTTAAAGACTTAAAAATCCACAGGAGTATACTGCCTATGTTTAGTGTCTACCCTCTCTGAACTATAAAGTTATTTATTAGCTTACATAAACATAGAAAATAATAATTGTTCTGTTTATATATTTTGATAACTAAAGAGTAAAATGTTTCCTTTCAAAGCAACAGGATTTTCTATTTATTTATCTATTTATTCATGTATGCAATAAACATGCAATAATGTTAACGGATTTGGTGTAAATGATAGAGTCCTATACTATAAAAGAGCGATTTAGAGGGATATTAACTTTTTTTATCTAATAGTTTGTTAATTGTAAAGTTTAATAACAGTTCAGCTCTAAGAATATCAGTTCTGGTTTGTTAAAAAAAAATATTTAAAGCTTAATTATCATGAAAGACGACATACAGATGCTAAAAAAATATTCCTGTGTATGAATGGAAGTCTTTTTTCTGAGGCCTAAGCGTCTCAAGCTGTGGGCAGTTCATCATTTTAACCATTTGAAGCACAACCTCCAAGGAAACGCAGGAGTGGCTTTGGAAAAAAAAAAGTCACAAGTCCAAACTCTGACCTGATGCTCCTCTGAGTTTGTCATAAGAGATTATGAGTGTGGGTGTGTTTGAATATCCAAAGCAAGAAAAATGAAAGGCATTTTAAATGAGAGTTGTGTCAAATATTTTTTAAAGGAAAACACAGGCCGTCACAGAGTTAGATGTGTCAATATTTATCCAAATCAAATACTTTAATCTTTCATTTCAACTGGTTTACTTAACTAAGAATCTGCCTTTGTTTTATTAATGTGTTTATCAATGTGGTGAATTGGGGTTAATTAAAACTAACTTTGTTCAATCCAAATAAATTTGGAACATAAGAAAGGAGAAAGTGTAAATTATTAATACTTTTTAAAACCTTTAAGTTCTGCAGAAAAATGGGAAGATAATAGTAATGAACGAAGAGTCAGTTAAAACAAGTAAGATGACCGAAATAAAAAAACGCTTTTAAAATTTCCTTTACACAACAGTTAAATGTTCATTAAACACCCACACGTTCATCTTCATTGTCTTGTCCAAAAACAGGCCTCTCACATTTCCCCTTTCATCGTTTACCTTAAAAATAGATCTTTCCTCTTCACCTCTTTCACATTGTGCATCTTCTTTCTCCATTCCTTACCATCTTTTTTGCTTTCGTCATCCTCTTCTTTGCTTCCCACATCCTCCTCTCTTCATCTCTTTCTTCCTGATAGTCTGTCCTTTTCTATTTTTATTACTCAACCCACATTCACCTTCTCATATGACACACTGAAAAACCAGTTCCTCTAAACTCAAGGAGCCGGTGGTGGTCAGAGATGTGGAATTGAATAAGCACTGATGAGGGTGTTAGAAAAAACATTATTAGATTGAGAAGAATCACAGTGCAATACTGTGGAGGTGTATAAGATAAAGTGCTGCCAAGCAAGAAAAATATAGGGAAGAAATCTTAAACACTTATAGCGAACACCAGTTTTTTACTTAGTAAATAGCCTTTGAAATGTAACTTTTCAATAATGTTCTAATGTATTGAATGAATCCATAGATTAATTACGAACAGGTTGATGTTTTCAGGCCTTCATTTCTGTTCATTATGTTGAGGTTTTTCGTGTTTTGCTTATATATCAGTTCATATATGCTCAAAGTTATTTCCATCTGTATAACCTCTTAACCAGACCTTAATTCTTTTTTTAAACATCCTTAAATCAAATTATCCATCGACCCAATATTTTCCAAATCGGGACCATTTGGTTTCAAAGTCATACACAAAAGTCCACTTATATTTTTTCTTGCATCAGAAGTATTGTGTTTATTTTTTTACCAGAATATTTAAAAATTATCCACATCTCCCTTAGCTTTTCTAAGGGAGATGTGCTAGAGTTCAAATTCTTCAGGTCTAGTTTGTCTCCCCCTGATATCCAGAACTAAAAACAAACCTTTACGCTCCATCATATTCCAAACATCTTTAATTATAGTGTGGATCAAGTTTAAATATTTAGAGTACAGGAAGAGAGGAAGGGACCACCATCTTTGGGGATTCATAATTAACTCTCTATTTTTTATTTTTTTTTTATATCTTCAAACCAATTAAAAGTTTTCATTTTGGGGTCTATGAAGAGACCATGTTTTTGCTCTTGAACATGTCCCGTTTACCACCAGACCAATTATTAAATTGACCCTTTTTTGCTCCCTTTTAGAAGTGCAAAAGTTTCTGCACTGTTCATAATCATCACTGTACATTTGATAGAGAGGGTTACCAGGTCGGTTCTTTAAAATACAATTTCAAAATTTTCCCTTTGACTATATATAGGTCATCTTACAAAACGACCTTCTTTTACAAAACATGCTAGTCTGGGAAACAATGACATAAAGCTTCAAACAGCTTCAGAGCTCATTTCCCTGCCACCCACATTTGAGCTGTGACCTGCATTTTGAAAGCTAGCATCACAGTTTATTGACAGTTGTGCAGGCCTCCACTTTTCACCAGTTTAAACACCAGTCTCATGGCTATTAACGGTGTAAGGTCATGACCTGACCCCTTTATACCTTTGTGTCTGCTTACCGTCTCTCTCTGCCTCTCTTCTTCACATCTTTTCATCCCCCTTTACATCGTAACTCCCAGAGGAGGCTGGGCCACCTCCCTCTGTCTCCAGATGCACGCAGGCTCCTGTCAGTTCTGAGCTTAACGGTATTTATAACGATCTGACCCTGGGACCCCTCTGTGGTAATGAGCCACTACCCCTCCCAACAAAAATACACAAGCTGACAGACAATAACCTGCGCTCCTGTGTCCATCATGCTGTGTTGTTCTTTGCAATATTGAGATGAATTTAGTCGTCAAAGCTCATGGCTTTGTATTCTTTAAACTTAAAGTTTACTTTGGCAGATGCACTATTTTACCAAGTGAAAGGTAGTTGTGGTAAATTTCTTTTCTTTTAACTGTCTGCAGTCCACAGCGATTTTAACATTAATAGTTTTTCCTATAAAAATCTATAGGTTATAAAATCTTTTTGTTTTTATGCAAGTTCTATTTCATTTAAATTTTATTGTAAACCTGCTTAAAGGTGTTATAGACTGCTTTTTTTTTCTTCATGTCTTGGCTAAGATGTACCTGACATATTTTCATGAAATACACCCCTGATGCTGCTCTCATGTAAACATTCATGAGGAAAAAAAGCAGTTCCGCACTTCACACGTTTCTGAGACGTTTTTTTGTTGAGAATCTTAACAAAGAGAACAGCTCAGACTTGACCTTTCACCTTCAAAAACTGCTCTTGTCCAGATCCCTTCTAAATTGCCTTGCTGAACAGTTTCTGTTGTCTGAACAAACTCTTGTATGTTATAAAGTAACTTAGAGGGTCTTACTCTAACAGTGTTTATTATCCAATAAGATGCACCTCTCACTTTACGCCAATCTCTCTGACATTCATATATTTGTCTTTTTGTATTTTTGTCCATCAAATTTAATCCTACAATTACACTGAAATAACCCAAAGCAAACAGATGATCTTTGAATGTTGGGTTCTGGAAGCAGGGTGGTACTGCTAACCATCACAACCAACACCCACTCTAACCGCAAACACATACTTGAAAACCTCCATACAGAGATGCAAACTATTGTACTCTTGCTTTCATTCTCTCTTTCAAGGCCTTTCCTGTTCTCACACAAAACACACAAACACACAAACATACACACAAAGGGTGCTTTAGAGTTGCACAAACACAATCGCTTAGCTCTGCTCTCTCAATCCAGCCCCATTGACAGCACTAGAGCCTGGTATGAGGCCAGGGACAGAGGAAATGAACAATGTGAAGTATTATTTTAATACAGTGGAGCCAGCTACACATGAGCGGAAAAACATCTAGTGTGCTCCATGCTCTGGGAAATAGATCTGACAGTTTGGGACGGTTGGACAGTTATTGGACAGTTTTTTCTGGACCAGGACTCCTATCTTCTTGATGTCTACTACACTGAGTTCACTGCCATGGCGTTTGATCATATTTTTCATTATACGGGACATCGGAAAAGTCTTTATATTTATCCATTAACACTAATCCTTTCTACATTTTTTATACAATAACTCAATGTTATGTTTATATTTAGATTTTATATTTTGGTTATGTGAAATATTTTTTTTGTAATAGCCAATTTATTCTTTTTTTTTTCAAATTATAATATATTTTTATTCAGCTGTTATAACTCTTTATTAAACCAACTCTCTTTGTTATACTAGCTGTTAGTCTTTATTGGCTTTGTCCAGCCCTTATTATCAAGAGACTGAGGTCTTTTCTCAGATGAATTTCATGGTAATTTTCAATGCAATGTGTTTCTCCAAGATTTCCAATTGAATGTCAGCTTGTGCTTTGAGTGGACCATCCTAATGCAAGGATCTGCTTTTACTTGTACAATTTCATTGAAGTCCCAACTATATTTTTAGCTTTGATGTCCTGAACATGAAGCTCTATCAGTGCTATCTCCCCAATACTAACCGGTTATAAGCTATGCCTGCTGTCTCATCAACAATGGGACGGCTAGATGGGACAGATTAACCTTCGTCTTTTCCCCTGCTAAGATTATCATCCATTATTTTTGGCCAAGTCAGAATATGTCTGTAGAATCTGTAAATGTTTTCTAAAATAAAGGAAACAATACGAGTAAAAGGTGTGAAAGCAGTTATACTGGAAAATTGAGACTATTTAAATAACATTTTTATTAGCACTGTAAATTTCTCCTCTACCCGTATCAGTAGTTGTTTAATGTTTTCATGGTGTAGGTTAGATGATGTTTAGATAACTATTAAAACTTGGGTTTTATGTTTTATGTTTGTGTAGATTCACACTTATTTTCCTGTTTAACATAGATTATATAATACAGTAACATTGGTGGGACCAGTATTCTCATTCATTTTAAATGAAACTGAACAACCAGGCATTTTTTATTAATTAACTTTCTCAGGGTAAAAAGTGGTGGAAACAAGTTCAAAATTGAACATGTAGGACCTTGCAAAATGCAACCACACTTTAATGATACAGTCATTTTTAGTTTGTTTATCATGGCTCTTGTATTTGCAGAAAATTAGCAGTGGTGTCACAAGGGTTTACAGTCGGTGACAAGCCTCAGACACTTTATTCATTTCCTTAATTAAAAGCTAGTATCAGCCTCCATTATGTTACCAAAACAAGCCAATGTTGTTGGCTTGTTCAGGTAGGTTCAGGCTCAGTGTTTGACTCTTGCCATCCCATCTTTATTTTTCTAGTCACATTATGTTTATGTACACTTTCAAATTTTTACCGGATTAATTATTTCCCTTTCTTTTACTTCAACATTACTGCAGCACAGTTTTAATTAAAGAATAACATTTTTTAAACATAAAAGTGACAACTTATATTCAAATATCTTCTCAATTTGTCTGCATATGGCCTACATGCGCTTTGTTAATTGGCACAATAAGCAATATGTTTTAAGTAATGAGTTGTTTTCGGGTGTGTTGCAACCCTCTAAGATGTTTGACACAGTTTTTTTTTTTTACAAATTAACAAATACTGTGTCTGCTAGATTATGTTAGACTCCAAGAGTCTACATTGTAGGCTACCAGAGGGCTAATTATTTTGACCTCTATTCCTTGTTTTGTAGATTTCCTTCCAAAGCCAAATATTCAGGCAGTTTTCTGATGCGTCTTTTCTTTTCTGTGTTGTTGATGTTCAGCTCTATTGTTCTTTTAAGCCAACTGAATAGGTAGAGTTGTCTTTTTGACAAGAACGTTTAATGATATCACTCTGAGAAAACTTGTAACAGATTAAGTGAAAACCTACGATGACTTAAACATAGTTATGGATCAAACAGAAACTTTTGGTCTTTTTGCAATGAAGTGTTTATTTGCCTGGTACTCTGGTATTAAAAGCAGGATTAATGATGAGTCAATAAACTCATCTTGATTACTGTATGAGTCATGGTATGTGTTTAGAAAAGAAAGATCTGGAATGTCACCAGTCAGTTCTGAATGATGCATCCAATACTTAACTAGCACATGAGAAAGTGCTCCAGTTTTAATCTTTTAACATTAGCTGCAGGAAACTTTAAAACTCATTCCAGAATTGTATTTCTTACTTTTATATTGACTGTTCAGGACGTTTCTGGAGCTGCATGCCGTCTACCTGTACACAAAGACTTTAAATTATTGTATCAATTCTTCAATCCTCAACCTCCATTTGTGTGACTCTGTGAAAGTAACAAAAACTTTCAAACACAGCTGATACAAGGTGGTTTCATTTTTTACACTCTGACAGTGTCATTTATCATATTTCTGCTTCCTCAGGACCATCTTCAGTGATCAGCAACGATGACGACTCAGCTTCTCCACTTCATCACGTCTCCAATGGCAGCAACACTCCCTCTTCCTCAGAGATGGGCCCTGATGCTGTCATCATTGGCATGACCAAGATCCCAGTGATAGAAAACCCTCAGTATTTTAGAAGCACCAACAGCCTGTTGAAGACTGACACGTGTAAGTAAACCTACGTAAATAGCACAATTACGAAAACACTTAGATTTATACTGCTTTAAAATGCTTACAGGGAATACAGAGTTTGAACCAGATATTTACAAACATGGCTGAAAAAGCCTTAATATATATATTTTTTTGACTTACTGTCTGAAATCTAAATTTAATAAAGGTAGACATTTGAAAGTGTTTTATAGCAACGCATCAAATGCATTGCTTCAAAAAAATCAGGTAAGGTATCTTTAACGTCTGGGCCTCTTAACACCTGGTTTATCCTTGGGTACAATTTCTAGATTCCTGAAAGCGTCACATTTATTTATTCAAACCATTATCTTTAAGAAAGGATCAACTTAATGATCACATTTTTTAGGGAGGAGATAGGTTTTGTCTCTCAAATATAAATGTGGACATATCATTAGAAAGGTAATTACATTTTGTGGAGAAATTAAAGAAACATTTTAAGGCACTAATTAAAAACTTAGACAATAATTGGTATTAAAATTGCTATTGATTCTTAGCATATTAAAAAATAAGTTAAAAATGTAGTTTATGAGAACAAATTATTATTGAAAGGCTGATAATAAGTCCTTCAAAGGGATTTGCAAGAAAAATAGTTCCCTAACATGACTCAGTTATTGCAGTACAATAAAGAGGAAAGGGCCAAAGTTAAAGCAAACTATTGTGCATAGGTTTATGCAGGATGCCCACATTATATGAGTCAAGTCACTAAATACTGAGGAAATCTTTCTAACTTAAAGGAAAGTCTTAAATCATTACAAATAAAATGATATCTCCTATTATTCTAACATCCAGCAAAAGATTGTTAACCCTTATTTAAAAGAGGACACTTAATGCCAAATCTTCAAAAATTGTAAAGAAGGGGCACTAAATTGCACATGCAATAGTTTTTTTCAAAGTGCAATAAGTGGCCAATTTGGTTGCACCTTGTTGAAATGAGCAGTGTGCTACTGGCAGTTTGAAAGTGACCAGAAATGAGAAAAAAAAAGTTTCCAAGTGATCGAGATGGAGGTAACAATGATAATTATGAATAAATAACGGTCATAATATAAAATGCTATTTATAGTGCACTTCATGTAGGTAGCCTATCTCAACATGCTGCAAATAGCTAAAAATAAACTGATAAAATTAACTAAAGTTTAAGTAAAACATTGTTTTCATTTTGGGTTAATTGTGTAAAGATTGTCTTCCATCCCGCTGCATTCATTTGTACCAGCCTGTGTATACGTTTGTTTTTTTTACACCCCTGTATGTAACATTTTTATTAATTAGATAATACAGACATTTGCTGATGGAAAGTTTGCACCTTCTTTAAAGATCTGCTCTGCTCTAACAAACATGTTTACGACTGTTTTAAGAGGCACAAACTTTCTGAATATCAGAACCTTAGCTGTAATAGACCATTTTAAATAGTTTATGTATATCCTTAATTACAACAATAGATATGGGACATATAGGCTGACATACAACACTTTAATTCTACAACAGACAGATCTTAGATCTACTAACTGTCAGTTCTGATCAGATAAAAAATATTTACACTTACATTCTTTACTAAAGAAAGGAAGAATCCAAAAGGTCAATGATATTTTATTAAAATCAACTGCACAAAATGCATGTTCCAAAATTATAGTAATGAAATAAGGAGACCTAGGAAATGTCTGAGAAATGATATGAAGATGAGAAAGAAAAACAGAAATGGAAAAAAAAAAGACAGCAAAAACTCGAGCAGAACAAAAGGTACAAAACAGCAACAGACAAATAGACCGAGAACACGGATGGATATTGACCTGCTCCATCAATATGACATTATGATTATTGGCAAGTAATAAAAGGCTCTCCAGGCTTTGGCCTTGTGTAGTAATAAATTATAGATTGGCATGTTTGTGTGTGGGGGTGTGTCTGTGTGTGTGCTATCATGGGTAGCTTCTGTTAGGGGGACACTAATGAGAGACTGCAGGTTGACCTCTTTGGTCCTACTATATAACAGCGCAACTTACGAGGATTTACAGCTCAAAGACAAGAATGAAAGCTTTCTGGATCAATGCAAATAAATAACCTACTGTGTTGCATGTGTAGGTTTTTTCTTGTTTTAAAAAATATTGCAATCATTACCATCATTTTCTGAGTTCCTCTTTAGGTACCAGACAGGCAGTAGGCTTTAAATGCTTTCTGCATCTTTCTATTATTTAGCACTAGTTCCTGTTTAGACAAGTACAATAGTCTTTGATGGAGATAGTTTGGTAAAGTGGCTCTTGGTTGCCCTTTAATCATGGTCTTAACCGGCTTGCCTCGTCAGTAGTGGGTATCCGTTGTTACTTCAATGATTGCAGAGATCTCTTCCAGGCAGCAGTGAAGCAACAATTACTGTGCAGAGATGATGGATCCATCCTTAATCAGGGGAAACGTTAGATGTGTTACTCTGCTTCAATTGTGCAGCTTTTTTTTTCTGAAATGAACACCTCATTAACAATAACATCAGAGAAGGCATGGTTGTTGGAGATCGTAATAGATGCATTAGGAAGTAGTTACTGTAAAACATTTGGGTTTGTAAAAGCGCAATTTACTGTGGTAATGATTGACCAGCTTCTTATGTGCATACACTTAGTTTAGAACTCATATATTGTGGAATTTATAAATACTAAGACATAAATAAAGAAAATACAGTCCGTATATATA
>JAUZNJ010033965.1:0-12929 GCA_034780135.1 Jordanella pulchra | reverse complement strand
AGAGCAACAGAAGTCACAGGGAAACAGAGACCCAGCTCGCATGAGCTGGCAGGCAGATAACAGATCCCAACACACACGGTCAGAAAAGAACATGCAAACTCCATCCAGCGAGACCGCAGGCTAAAAAATTAAACCCAGGATGTTCTTGCAGCATGGTAACAGTGCTACAAGCTGCGCCATGGTGCAGATCTAAAAGCCAACCTTTGTAAGTCCTAAATGTTTAAATGGCCTAAAGTGTCCCTGTTTCACATTTACTTGCAGATGGAGGTTTTCTGATAATGAAGATCAATGCTTGTAGGAGAGCTCATGACTTCTGAAACTGACATGACTCCTTTAGCCGAAGGCAAAATGCATCACTGCAAAACCACAGCTTACTGCCATTTTCTTTTTCTGTTATCTTTTCGAGAGAACAACATAAAATTCCGTGGAAGATCAGATGAGTTTGAAGGCAGTTGAGAAATAGGGCAATGCATGGCCAAAGAAAAGCTGACCCACACCCAGTCTAACACATTGAGTCAAAAAAGCATACACTAACAAAGTGGATACCAGTAAACACTAACAAGTCCGGCAGTTCTTCCTGGAACAGCCCCATGAAACAGCTGTGAGTCCCAGCAGAGTCAGTCTCTCCCACCCACTGGGCCTCTTACAAGCAAACATACACCCGTGCCCTCTCACACTGATATACATACCACACACAAAACCTTGCACAGGCTTTATTCTTTTAATCCTTAATTTTAGACACTAATCGTGGACAAAAATATTTAAAAGTAATTTGTATGTGTTTTGAACATTTTTATTGTACAACAAATACAAATGACACTGGAATTATGTTATTATGCATGCTTTTTCAAATGTCAGTTTGCTTTATTTAGAGCTGGTTGACAACAACAAAAAAACTAAATGAATTGCTTAGTGACAAAAAAAGTAATTTTGTATTTCAGATAAACTTTTTCAAACCATAAAAAGATTAGTTTTCTAAATAAAAAGAGAAAAAATGATACGGAATTTCCTACTGTTCAAAAGTTGTTATTACAGGTTATAAAACTGTAAATGTCTATATATCTACAGCATTAAATAAAAAAAGTGCTTACAAAAAAACTAATGCAACAGAAAAACACTGAGAACAAAAAATGCTGCAAACACTAAAAATAGAAGCAAAAACCTAAAGTCAACTAGAAAAGCACTCGGAGAGCGGAGACCTCTGCCAAACAGCTCATTCCCCCGACATGTTGTGACTTCCACCTTCACACCGGACCCAGATCATTACCAAAAAAATTCCTGTATCCTGATCCAGATCACCACCAAAAATTAATGGATTGGTCCTTAGCCCACGATGCACCCTCTGTAAAAAATTTTTAAGCAAATCCATTGATAACTTTTTCTGTAAAGTTGCTAACAGACAAACAAACCAACGCAACCAAAAACATAACCTCCTTGGCGGAGGTAATAATTATTGGTACAACAAAAAAACATAAACTGTATATTTATGTTTACACTATATTCAGTTTCCATGACCATGAAAACATACCACTAGCATTTGAAATCAATTTGATATCCATATTAGTTCAAAAGTTATTGACGAGAAAGGATTTCCCAGTAATGGTGGTTTTCATCTGAATCTAATTCCAGACCTGTTAAAGATATGTCATTTCTGTAAACACTCTACTTACTCAGTAAAGTTTCAGCTACAATTTGGTGTTAGTTGCATATCTCTAGATCCAGAATACGTCTTTAATAACAACCAAACTAAGTGATAGTCACTAAGTGATAGTATTTGTGGTCCTGATGTCCCCAAATTTTTATCATTCCATTCTATATCTTTTTCTTAAGTTTTATTGCAAAAATGAATAAAATGTCCCTATCTCGCAATGTTAAAGAATCCTTTAAAAATATCCTGTGTCCGGATCACCACCAATAGTTAATGGATAGGTCCTTAGCGCACAACGCACCTTTGGTAAAATTGTCAAGCAAATCCGTCGATAACCTTTTCTGTAAAGTTGCTAACAAACAAACCAACGGTACCAAAAACATAACCTCTTTGGCGGAGGTAACAAAACAAATGCAGACAAAAAATGTTGCAACTACAGAAGTGCTGCAACTATGGAAGTGATCCAGACCACTAGAGGGAATCTGTAGAAACAAGAAGTCAAGCTTTAAAACAGGATTCAAAAAACAAAAAGAAATTTTAAGGAAGACAAGAGGCATTTGTCATTTTTCATTTAATTTTTAAACACATAGACATACAGCTTTACAGAATAGCAGCAGAGTTATGTAGAGTAACAAATATATAAGTAACACTCTGGTCGATATGGTACGTTCTTTGTTAAGTACCCTCTAGTGCACTGGAGCGCTTCAGTTTTTTTAGAAAAAGTTTGCAGCTATTTTTGCAGATTGCATCATTTTAATTCTGGGTTTGCAGCTTTTGTTTATGGTTGCAGCATTTTTTATCTGCATTTACTTTGTTGATTCTAAGTTTTTGCTTCTATTTTTGTGAATGCAGCATTTTCTGTTTGCAGTGTTTTTCTGCTGCATTTGTTTGGTTTCTCTTTTTTTGAGTTTGCATCATCGGTGTGTTTGCAGCTCATTTTGTTGTTAGTTGCACATTTGCAGCTGTATACAGGTCTTTATTATTTGCAACCTTTTTCCTTTTGTATTTGTTTTTTGTGCTTGCACGTTTTGGAATTTGCATTACACATGTTTTTGCAGGTAATTCTATCATTTGCTGTGTTTGCCACTGTCAACCCCTGCACTTCTTACACTGAATTAAATTTAAGCTTTGTCTTTTGACAGAAAAGTGCAATTTGTGTCCCAGTTTTTAAATGTTACCACTGGACAGCTAATACATCCAGAAACAAGGTGATTCAACCTCAGAAGACATACTGGCATGGTCAGAGTTACTTGCTTGAAATATGTTTCTGTACTCCAAGAAAGCAAAGTTGAGCTTATTCTTCAAGAATTATATACAACATCTTAACCAGAACAGACAAAATTTTGATGTCCCCAACATTTCTAACCTCAATCTATTTTTTCAGTCCAGGAGAAAAGGTAAAGTATTAAAAGAATTTGTAGGAAAAACAGTGGAGTAACATTTTGAGACTTTTAGGCTGACAATTATTTTACATAACTTTCTTAGCCAGTAAAAAATGCAATCTTTAAATTTTCAGTTCTTTCTGAATCAAATATGTCACTAAAAACTTCCTCAGCATTCTTTTGATCAAACATATGACTTCCCTCAGATTCCTAACATCAAATTCTAACCTTCATGAGACATTTCAGGATTCCAGTCACTACACAATAAAAACAAGGAATCTCGAGGCAAGAAATCTATCTTAAGACGTTTCAGAGGAGCTGCGGAAAGAAGCAACATCACTGAAGTTCAGTTCAGCTGCATTGACCCAACAGCACTTTTTGTGGTAAATAAATTTCAGCTGATATGTGGTTGATGCATATTTTCTGGTCCTGTTTAAAATAGACTAGATTCTGTCTTTTTTCATTGTAGTGACTGTACCTAGATGAGAGAATGTGTACTTCAGAGGATTTGTTTCTGACTTACTGCTGCCTTACCTAGAAAGAAATTCTTCATTGGGCATTTGGCTGTGACCTTATTTAAAATATATATATTTTTCTTTACTTATAGTGTTATTTTTTTCTTCTTTTTTATCTTCTGTCTTTTAGTCTGGTAATCAACAGTTAAATCACACAAAAATATACACTGCA
Organism: Jordanella pulchra; assembly: GCA_034780135.1. Classification (NCBI taxonomy): domain Eukaryota; kingdom Metazoa; phylum Chordata; class Actinopteri; order Cyprinodontiformes; family Cyprinodontidae; genus Jordanella; species Jordanella pulchra. The sequence goes on along the minus strand of JAUZNJ010033965.1, from coordinate 9,212 downwards.
CCATAGCCTGTAGGGTTTTCTCACATTTTTGGACATATGTATATTCAATATTGATTTTTTAATCCATAAAATTTCAAGTAATATAATTAAAGGTGTATCATATGACAAAAAGGTTTGTCCTATGTTTAAACTATAGATTAGCATGATGTTAAGTGTTAAAGTAAAACCTTTTGATGAGATCAAAAACAGCTCACCAAAGCCCTCGGCAAAGAACGTAGGGTTTTTTTGTCTGGGAAGAGATTAGATAATGGATCTTAAAAGTTGAAAAAGCCACTCTACTGTACAGAAAAGTCTCTTGGTGGAGTATTTCCAGGTCTTACCGTACAAACAAATTTGGCTTGAAAGCAGGCCACACTTAGTTAAAAAAAAGCCTCAAAAACCCATAAAATTGCATTAAGAGGCCCTTCAGGCTCTTGTCACTGTTGATATGAAACTGCATGTCTGGCTATTAAGAAAGATACAGCAAAAGTTCAGTTTCCATTTGAGATGTGAGAAGAGCAAAGTTTTTCTCTGTAAGAAAACCATAAATCTGTGAGAAAAGTTTGCCAAAGAGAACAGAGGCAAAGACCAAGAACTGAACAAATGGTCTTTAGACGGACAATTCTAAAATGTAATTATTTGTATACCAGAACAGAGGACATGTTTGGTGCATGTATAAAACAAATGCATTCCAGATAAATAACCTCATCCCAACTGTGAAACGAATGCAAGCTGGTCTGGGGATGTTTCACATCCGGACCTCACCCGCTCACCCTTGTAGAAATGACATTCTACAGTGTGGAGGGGACCTAAGGGCAATAAGAGACCATCGATAATATAGTAAAACATAAACTAAAACTTGATCCTTGGACATTGATCTAAAACAAACTAGTAAAGAGAAAACTACAAAAAAATAAAATCCTGGGCCAAGTAAAAGGTCAGGGGTCTCATTTATCAAGCACTGCATGGGGTCCTTCCTAAAAGTGTAGGTAAGCAAGAAATTTCAGATTAATAAAACTCTATCTTCTTACTTTATGAGATTCCCTTGGTAAATCACACCAAGGGAATCAAGTGTGCACATAAGGTTCCACCTCATGTTCTGTCTTCTACATGGGCACATTCAACCATGATTTATTCAAAGCACCACATGAATCTCTTTTAGATGAGCCAGTTTATGGCAACCAGAGGGAGAGAATGAAAAAAAAACAGGCAATTTAACTAAGGATAAAAATATATGCTCTGTTGAGTGGGGTGAAGAATCAGATAAATATGTTTGGTAGCTTTGGTAGTAGCGTGACAAATAGAAAGCAATATAAATTCCAAAAAAGTGTAATATGGGTTGATCATAGTAATAAGGACAAGCTGGTCAGCATTGTGCTTTTGTGCTGACTGTAATATCTCAGCTTTATTGATTATTCAAAGAATATTTATATATGTATTTATAAATGTATTTGCTGCAGGCAGAGAGGAATTGTTAAACAACCATGGGGGAGTTAACGCTGGTAAGAGTTGGTTGCCAGGATCGTCAGAGTGGTTGACAGGTACAATTAATTATTAAAATAACAAAATGCATGTTGGCTATGCAAAGAGGCCCCAGAAACAATCCACTATCTTATGGCAGTGGGAGATACTAGCAGGAAAGAAATGCATGGAACATCCTAACCAAGTTGATGGTATAATGTACAGAAACATCTGGAGAACTAGAAAGAGCCTGGGAGGTGAAGGCAACTGTAGTGCCCGTGATCGTCAGAGCACTTGGGGCAGTAACCCCCAAAATGGGGAAGTGACAGGTACCAGGAGAAACATCAAAGATCTCCTTCGAGAAGAGCGCAGTTCTAGGAACAGCTAAGATGAACCCTCAACCTACCAGGCCTCTGATAGAGGACCTAAGGCTGAGATAAAGAAGCCCTAGAGTATGAGGGCTGGGTGAGAGAGGAGTATTTTGTTTTTGTTTTTTTCAGATTATTTGTAGGCTCCATTGGCCTCTAGTTTTGAAAGTAGGCAGATCTGAAGTGGGAGTAGAGAAAGCGTGGAAGACTTACGGCAAAGGTCACCCGGCCAGGACAAAAATCTTTGATGACTGCGTCGAGGACCAAAGCTGCACACTTAACCCCTGTACCAACGCTGCACCCTATATTAATTAAATATAATAATAGATTTAATATTTAAATATGTCATATATTAAAATATTTTATCTCCATTTTATCCTTTCTGAGCTGCTCATAGTAGGCCTTTTTCATTTATTTGAACAGTCCACATATATAGTTTATGATCACCAGTGTGAGCACAAATTCACTACAACACTGGATGCTTATGATGACATCAATCTATATTTGATGTTTTATATGACGTGATTGAAGGGAATTAATTCAGTTCTTCACCTCACTGCCTGTGTCGCTGTTTTCCCCTTTAATCTAAAATGTGTGTAAGATGGGACCGAGTGAACATGTGTGACTAAATATTTCCACGGTAAGCTTGTTTTTAATACATTGAAACTTTTGTGTGGAAAGTACAGTCACATACCCAAGTTCTAGACCTAATTTTGTGTGTATACAAACTTGCTAAATACCACATCTTGACTTAAAACAGTCGGTAGCCCTCCGACACCAGAGGGGCAAACTTTCCTCAAACTAAAGCCAAAGATTGGTAGAGTGAAACACAAGAAGTGTCTCACTGATGTTATTTAAATTATGGTAAGATTGGTAAAATATGTCCTGTTTTTCTTCACCCAGAAAAGGCCCTTTAGGCTACGTTCACACTGCGTTCTGAAATGACCCAAATCCGCCTATATTTGGCCTTTATCTGATTTTTCCATGACAGTCTGAACAACACAGATCCAATTTTTTCAAATGCAACCCAGACCACTTGACTATGTTGTCCTGAATCCGATACGTATCTGATCTTTTCAAATGCGACCTGTGTCTGGACGGCCAGGTCGATTTCATCTGACCCGTCTGTCATTACAGGTCAATATTCTTCACAATACTACACAGAAGGAGGAAGATAAACAACAACCACTCCAGGCGATAATGCGGAAAGCAATATTTGTTTTTGTCCTTTTGAAAAAATTGCTTTGTTAATGCACTGGCTGAGGTTGGGAAATAAATGAAAGATTGTATGATGCACTCCAGCAATACCATCCATGTATACTTCTGTAAACACAGAGCATGCCTGCTTGTGAAGTCATTGCATCATCTACTTTGCATGCGGGACATTTAGGTTGTATGAATGCAGTTCACACAGGAGATCACATGCAAGTCATATATATTTGGAAATATGAATGACCACAGGAAAAAAACAGGACTTCAGAAAAAAATCCGAACTGAGGTTTAAGCCCTGCAGTGTGAACATAACATTTGTTGATTTCTTTTGTTTAATTTGGAATTAACTGAAGTATGTGTTGTCCCTCTGATTAAATCATGTTTTTTTTCTCTAGAGAGATAAATATAATTTAGAAAAGACATCTATATGTGTGAAATTCTTTACAAATAATAGATAATTTTGTTTTGTAAATATATTTATTGTCCGTGATAAAAAAAATGTTTTGATAACAATTCTTGTTTACTTTGAAGTTACTCATGTTTCCCATCATTGTTTTCCTCACATTTAAAGTGTATATCATTTCTCTTGTGTAAAGGATTTCTGGAATTTTATCTTGTCACAGAGTCATATGTCAGCCTCCTCCCATGTGCTTCCAAATTCAAAAGGCAGTTTTTGTTAACATATTTCAGCTGATTGTGGCAATGTTACATAATGTATGTGGTTTTCAATGCTGTCATAAGGTATAAAATATGACAAAATACAATTTTAAGCAGATATTCACATACAGAGTAAAATTTGGATCAGACTGAAGTTTTACTGTTTTAATTAGGTTATTAATACTATTATTTTTTCCTAAATGCCAGATGAATGACCAACACTTTATTTTAGGTAACTTCTGAATATTATCTTTATCAGATGTCTGCATAATTTTGTCGGTATTCTGTATAAATGCTATTAAACTCTTTGGTTTGGGTCAAATGTTTGGTTATTTGTTCTGACCTTTTGCTAGAAAACTACCCATTCCTCCCTATCTAACATTCAACTGAGTCAGATAAGTAAGCTGCATTGCTTGCACACACATTTTCAGCTCCAAGCATACATTATTTAATAGAATAAGATCAACACTTGGTAATAGCCTCTATAAAAACATTAAATGAGTTGTTTTTTCAGTCTTTGTATATGTGATATGATTAAGGTCACTGACCATTTGGAAAGTCAAATGAGCCCAAGCTTTAACTTCCTGGTGGATGTTTTGAAATCCCGCTTCAATATTTCCACATAACTGCCTTTCCTCATTCAGCCATCTATTTTGTCACATGCACTACTCTGCCCTGGTGCAGAACAAGCACATAGCACGATCCTTTTAGGGAGCTTGGATGGTGTTCTCAGATTCACAAACTTCTTTCTCTTTTTCACTATGTGTAACAACGGTCATTATGAGCAAACACAACCATTTTTGTTTAATCCCCATGGCATGCCTCCATATATTAGGGTCCTTGTTCCTGAGTGATTACAAACTATAATTGAGCTTTTTAAGTTGCTTAAAAAGTAATGTTTTCTTTTTTGCTAATTGGCTAATCACTCATATCCAGTCAACATCCACTCCCTGTGGATAATGACTGGTTCTGGCCTCTTTTGTTATGATGATATGTGCTGTCACAGAAACGATAACTGATTGCTCCAATTTGATTTCTTTACTTTAAGTATTCTACTCTGGCAACGATTCGAAAATTAAGGTGTTGGACTTCTGGCTTCAGTCATTTTGAGATAGGATCAGAGTTTTAATCTGCCGCATCCAGGGTTGTGAGTGGCTCTTTTTCTTTGGGGCTGACTTGATATATAATGAAATTATTATTTTGTTCCGTTCCCCCATAAATAAACACACTGACCCCACCCTGGCCTCATGGGTAAATTTGGTCTAGAACCACCATTGTGACCAGTACATCCTTTCTGGTAAAATAATAACACTTTTTCTCACATATTGCCAAATTTTTCATCTGTACATTGTTTTGCAAATGTTTTCCTCCTGTTTGAAAATTAGCATTAATCTTCTTGTAAAGACAACCTTCAATATATATGACAGGGATATATGTATGTGTGTATTGGACCAAGAGTGTGGAGTGTATATGAAATTGACCCCCCAAAAAACTAAAGCTAGCTTGCTAAGCAATCAAAGCATCAGGTCTGTGGATGGACTATAGGGCGACTATTTTGCTGGATGAACTTCTGCCCAAGTTTCAAGCCTTTTGCAGCATCTAAATATTTCTCTATAAACCTCCAAGAATCCCATTTCCATCACTAAACCGGTGGACTCTATTAAGCAATTAGATTCCCTTAAAAAATTATTTTGATTACCCGCTTTTATCTACTAGTACCACAGTAAAAAAGGCTGAATGGAAATTTAGACATTTCAGAATTTTATTTGCAAAAAAAAATCAACCACTTTTCCAGTAGTTAACAATTAATTTACATGTTGTTGGTTGATTACATCCAATCCTAATAAAATACACTACAGTCTCTTCCTATAACAGCTGTAACAACACAGATTGTAAGTAAGACCAATGGGAATGAATACTTCTGCAAGGAACTGCCTACATAGTAGTTTTTACCCTTAGTTGTGAAAACACAAACTTGATGTCTGCTTCTGGCACATACTTGCCAGTCACAATAAAGATTTTGTGAAATTTCTAGATCCTGCCAGTATCAATATTGACTCAAAGTCATTTGAGTTTTCCAAAGAAAATACTTGTGAAGTTGTGCTCTGTGAACTGTTACTGTTTGTTTGTCATTGAGTTTTCACACTAATCAATGCAAGTTCATTCAATTTATTAAGAATACAGACTCCATATAGAAGTGAATAAACCAACAAGTATCTTAAATAGAAATTTTCACTTTTAAAGTAAGATTCTATGGAAAAGGATATAAAATAGGATGAGTTTGGGTTCAAAATTCAGATTCTATGGAAAAGGATATAAAATAGGATGAGTTTGGGTTCAAAATTGAGATTCTATGGAAAAGGATATAAAATAGGATGATTTTGGGTTCAAAATTCAGATTCTATGGAAAAGGATATAAAATAGGATGAGTTTGGGTTCAAAAATGTTCTCACTAGTAGTTTTCTGGTAGTCTCTAACTACTGTCTGTTTTTTTGGGGGGTGTTATAGCATGAGAGCAAATTTCTGTTTTGAAATATCTGAAAAAATAAATAAATACATGCCTCTAAAAACAACCAGAACTTTTCAAAAGAACAATGTTCAACCAGAAAGAAACCAGTGCACCCTAAAGAGGCAGGATTACCTGAAAAGCAGCCAATCACAGGTCACAAAGCAAATTAATAAAAATAGAACATATATTTTGCAATAGAATTAAACAGGTTACACTGTTCCAGAAAAAAAATCCTATCAGGACTGTTTGTATCCCATATTTTTGCTTTAGTAAGTGCATACCACGCAAGTAAAATCATTATAATCCTGAGAATGAAAGAACACGTGTTGATTAAAGGCAGCCCCTGTCAGTCAGTGTTTAATTTGATGTGGGGAGCTTTTTTAAATTAGATATTGCTTATAAAGTCTTTGTTACAGCACACAATGAGCAAATCAAAGAAACATTTAACCATCAGTGAGCGCTTTACTGTAGAAACGCTGTAATAGAATCAGCGGCTGTGTGCCATTGTTTCTCCTTAAGACCTTCTGATGATGCGCTATTACATATCCTTAAACCACAAAGTGCACATCCTTATTACGCATTAAGTAATAAATAACAAATCTTTTACAATGTAATTAGTTACAGTGCCAGTTACCGCAAAAAAAGCTAGTTACTGTAACACATTACTTAATAACACATCAGTCCCACTCAGTGCTCATTTAGAATACCGAGGGATTACTTTACATCTTCAACTTGCACATTTTCAATAAAACCAAACTCAGTCTTTTATCAGAATTTGATCTTTTTTTGTTGCTTTTCTCCTGTGCTCTGCTTTGCCAATTTTATTCTGGATCACATTTGCTTCTGTCTGCTTTTCACAGTCTTTAACATGGGGAAGGGGGTTTGTCATCCCAAAACCTAAATGATTTAAATGCTCTGATGATCTCAGAGGCTTCATTCTTATGGACTTAAATGCTTCTGGTAGGGTCTCCCAATCAAACAGGTTCTGAGTGACAGGTCAGACAAAGAGTGATCAGAATTGGGGCAAGAGATGTCGTCTGGTGCGGCAGAGCTGCGACCTCAGCCCAGAGCCAGGTCTGGGGTTCGGATTCGTCATTAAGGGCCTGTTGGTCAGGTTCTTCTATGTTGAATGTGGCTGGACCAAGCTTGAATAAGAGACGGAAGTTCAATCTTTCAACAGACCCACCACCTCAAGAGGAAACTGCTAAGGACCCGTTCAAAAAGGGATTGGGCAGCAGTCAGAGGTGGAGACCTTGTAGACCTGATCCACAAGCACTTTAACCAGCACTGGGGAACTGAAATGTCCACTTACTTATGCAGGGAAGGAGCCAGTGTTTATGCTTGAGTTCAGGCAGTAATGGCTAGAAATAGTCCACCTCTGCTCTTTGGGACTCCATCTTTTTACTGGGAAATTCTAACACTAAAATGACAATGAAACCAGGAGGGGTGTCTGAGGGAGGAAGGGACCCCTGGCTCTCAGTCTAAATAGTGTTTCATTATTGGACCTCTGGCCAAGCGCCCTCTGTCTCCAGTACTTTTCATAACCTTTATGGACACAATATCTATGCACAGCCAAGGGTTTCGTCTCTGTTTTTTGCAGAGGATGTGGATTTGCTCAGTCCCTCTAGCCAAGATTGAGAAGCGTTCAGGATGAAGACCTGCTCCTCTAAAGCAGAGTCCTTTATTCTTGACTGGAATAGGGTGGCTCGGCTCTCCTCCTTGGAGGAAAGTCTTTTCCTTAAAGTGAAATTCAGGCATGTGTGGGACCTGCTCAAGAGTGGTAAGAGAATGGAGCAGGAGATCACCAGACAGATTCCTTCAGCCACAGAGATGGCACCAGTCTGTTATGATAAAAAGAGAGGGGAGACAAAAGACAAAGCACCTGATTTACCAGACTGTTTACTTTCCCAACTGGGTCTTGACCGAAAGAACAAGGTCCTTGCTACAGGTGGCTGAAATGAGCTTTTTTTGCAGGAGGGTCTCATACTATGTTATGGTGTGTTCACACCAAAAGCATTTAAAGCATCAGGGTGTCTGGTTGAAATGCAAAGTCTATGAAGGACAGTATTGAGAGACATCCAGAGGCCTGGTGGTAAGATTTGAGTGTCAGGAACAATGCAATTTGAGCAGTTCAGCTTCCATTGTCCAGAGTGGTGAATAGTGGAATTAGTAAATCTAAACTTTTGCAGCTTGATGCTGAGCCTCAAACAATCAGAAAAGCAAATCCAGGAGTAGTCTGGGAGACAGACACAGCATGCAAGTCATGATTTCATCTGCAGAGCTGTCAGCATAATTCTATGAACAGTATATATGAAGGAACTTTACTGGTCTTAAAAAGCCATAGGAAGAGAGTACCGCGATTATTAATAGCCTAGTGAAATATTTTCTTGATGAACTGTGGCTGAACAGTATATAAACACATACATTAACTAAAATAAAAAAAACAGCCAGAAAAAAATATTAAGTTTAAATTTTAGTACTTGCAGTTTTTACCTTGAATAAACAAAAAAGGCTTGAATTTTGGCCACTACGAACAGCAATGGAAAATTCCCAACATCATGCCTGGCAGCAGAGAGCTTTCATTGGGGAATCCCAGTTGCCTACCAGTATGGGGAGGTCTGCTGCTCCAACTAAGGCCAAGATATTTAAGTAGGATATTTAAGTAGGATCATTATCTTGATAAACTGACTGTACAGATGCTATCTGGGTGTATGTTTTCTCACTTAAAAACCTGTTAAAATGATTTTTTCAAACTCGTCAAAGCAAATAAAGCCTAGCAACTCTCTGGATTGCAAGGAAAAGAACAGATCAGCTGAACGCCCACAGCGTCAAGCATCCAAAGCATAGAATCTCAAGCCTCCAGAGTGCTCTGTCATCCAGAGTGACCAGCAACCTGAATGCCTGACTTCAAAATGCACTAGCTTCCAGGTTGAGGTGTTGGGCACCTTTTTGACACTGAAAACTTAAAAGGCACGGTGTGTGATAACCACTGGGATTTGCTGACATAAATGTAATATATTATCTAT
>JAUZNJ010033964.1:0-11533 GCA_034780135.1 Jordanella pulchra | reverse complement strand
CAGGCTTAAAGGAATGACCCCAATTACAGCACCATGGAGTTAGAACTACTAGCTTTAAAGTGGGCTGTTGCTGAGAAATTTAGGGGATATTTACTTGGTTCGAAGTTTGTTGTGCTTACTGACCATAACCTGCTTTGCCATCTTGAAACTGCAAAGTTGGGTGCAATAGAGATGGGTGGCAGAGATGGGTGGCAGAGTTGTCAGTCTTCGATTTTGAAGTAAAGTATCGACCTGGGAGCAGTAATGCAGCTGCAGATGCCCTCTCAAGGCAGGAGTTTGCAGGGGAGCCTGAAACTGATCCAGATTTGGATGGCTGTATTGCTGTCTGTAATCTAATGAGATGAGGGACTGCTCTGGAGCCAGATCTGGTGGTTAAAGGTCTTGAATGTTATGAAATGAGACAGATACGGGCAGTAGGTTCAGGATCAGAAGTGGTGGCAGGGCAAGGTAACACTCCTATGCTACCAGCCTACACCAGGGAAGAATTGTTAGCTTTTCAGAGCAGTGACCCCACTATCACAGGTTTCAGAGCATTTTGGGATTGTGGAAAGAAACCTAGTCCCAAAGAAAGGGCAACTCTATCCAGCCTACTGAACGTTTTATTCAGGAGAAAGAAGATGCTAAGAGGACTCCATTCAGACCAGGGGAGAAATTTTAAAAGTGAGGTCATAGTGGAACTTTGCAAGTTGAATGATGTAAAAAAAAAAGCAGGACAACTCCGTTCCGACCGCAAGGAAATGCTCAGTGTGAAAGATATAATAGGACACTTCATGATTTACTGAGGACGCTTCCCCCCGAAAAGAAGAGAAGGTGGCCAGAATATCTACCTGAGCTTGTCTATGCTTATAATGTCACCCCTCATTCAACAACAGGGTATTCTCCTTATTATTTTTTGTTTCGTGTTGAGCTCCACATTCAAGTTGATGCACTGTTAGACTGAGAGGCTTGAAAAAAGTTTGTCAGATAACAGTCAGAACTGGCTCTCTGTTCATCAAGACAGACTCAAAGAGGCCCACAAACGAATACGGGAGTATTCTGAACAAAAAGCAGCAGAACAGATTTCTTTTCGTAACAAAAAAGTTTATTGTCATTCAGTCAGCATTGGGCAGCTTGTGTTTCTTCACCATAGATCATTGGGGAGGAGCAAAATCCAGGATGCTTGGGGTCCCACTATTTACAAGATAGTGGAGGTTAAAGATACCACACACACTGTTGAACCATTGGAAGGTTCATAGGTTAGAGTTACAACGCTGTTCAGCCTTATTTTGACACTCAGGACTAAACCAGTGATTCAGTTCAATGATCAGCCAGTGGAGAGGAAGGAGATTGTAGCACCGGAACCAGATTTGGTTTTTGTAGAGGAATTGAATATGTCTGAGAGAGACAATCTTCCAGTGTCAACTGCACATGCAGATGGTGTGGGGTCTAATGGGCTTGATGTACGTTTTCCTGACGTAACTACCAGAGACACAGACTATGTCTGATTCTGGATTCCCGAGCTTACCTGATGTAATTTTATTTGTTCTTTATATGTAAATATGTGCAAGTAGTTGGCCTCAGGTGCTGTACATATTGACCACCAGATAGCAGTGTTTTAAAATGATTACTGTTTCGCAAGATGGGGCAGGAAATTCATCTTGTTTGCTTCCTGTGTTGCTAAGCTACATGTTGAATGTGAACTGTACGTGTTTTGACTGCGGGAGATAGATTTGGCGGAAAATCAGGAACTTGTATGTGTAGTGCAGCGTGACCATTTCCTGCACGTGACAATAAGATGTCTGATCATCGATGTGCTCCAGTATTAAGAGTGAACTGAGTCGTTACTGTGGAATGAAAGTGTTGTTAAAATAAGTCATATCACAATTACATGTGCTCTAAATCAGTGTGGTGTAATGCAGCTCTCTGTATTTTGTTTGTGCAGCCGGAGGCCACTGCCATATTTCTTTTCTTGCCTTTTATACATTGTATTTTCTTTTTTTGTGTGCATTTCTTTTTATTTTAGAGATTCCCACATTTCAGCAGTAATTACATAATGTTTGGTTCACATATGTTCTGAATTCTGAACAAAGGTAAGAAAACAAGTCAGCTTTGATTAATCTGTCTCTACTGGAAGTAAAATATACTACGCATTAAGAACCCCAGTTATTTTGTCCTGTGAGGCTAAGTAACTCCCGGGCTACACAATGTCACCAAACAGCAGCATAACTGCATTTCAATTAACTATCAGCTTAAGCAAATTGTAATTATGAAAACAAATCTATTAAATGGAACCCCTGCAGTTTCTCCATAAAAGGTTTTTACACTTCGAATGGATGGATTTTCAGTAGCATTGAAATTATTATATTTTGCAAAACTGCAGTGAAAACACTATTTTCACATCACAGGACACATAATCTGTAACTGGACCTTTCTGGCTTGTAAAAAACAAAAAGAACACTCGAAGTAGTGAGAGAATGATGGCGTGGCATATTTGGATTCAAGAAAGGAAGAATTTTTTCTTATATTTAATTTGTGATGATGAGCATGCTGAGCACTAGAGCCATCATGGAAATGTTGTTATATCTAATATATGTACATCTCCAGCTGGCATTTGCATTTTCCAAATTTTCAGCATATCATAATATTTTTGTGCACATTTTGTAATGGAAAACTGACAAAACTAGCGACTACCTGTACCCCTATATATAGGTCCACTAACTGATTACAAGATTATAGACAACTGTGATGCTAACAAGTGGACAGACCTTTGGTGACATTTTTTTTTTGTTTTCTAGGGATACATAATCTTTGTCCAATATCTGAATTTATTTGACCACTGTTGGTTCCCCTTTCAACAAATGAGGGATACCAACCATTTTGTCCACATATGTACAGTATGTGCAACAAGTGGGGATGTTTCGGGTGATCTAAAAAAATGCATGTGCAATTTAGCACCCCTTATTTGGAAGCTTTGAAGATCAGAAACTTAATGTTTACAGGTCATATGTTTACATTCCTATTTTTGTAGTCAGAGGCAACATTGAAATGAAAGAATGTAAGTATCTTGATTGTGATGACCCTGCATACCCGCTTTTTGCTGGTCTTATGTAAAAAGACCCATTATGTAACTACTTTACCTCTTTGATTATGGGTATAGTTGATGATTACACGTGCACACACACACACCTACACACACAACCCCCCCCCCCCCCACACACACACACACACACACACAAACATATATATAATGATTGGAAATTATAAATAATCATGTATTATTTGTAAGGACGATAAACTGAGGACCAAGAATTCAAACAAGACCACCTGAGGAAATTTTAACAGTTTAGAGCCAGGAAATCAGAGATGAACCAGGAACGTAATCCAGGAACGTAATCCAGAATAAGAATCTTAGTCAGAGCGAGGGTCAGAACCAGGAGGTCAGATGGCTGGGATAGCTCCAAGGCAGAATCCAGAAAGGTGGTCAAGGGGACAAAAAGATGGTTCGGAGACAGAAAGCACAAAAACAGGTGTGACGGGCTTAGGCAAGATCAGAATATCAGAGGCAAACAGGTTATAACATGCAGGCAGACAGAGGGAACGCTGCACTTGACTCACCATAAGGCTCAATAATAATCTGGCACCAACTTCTGGTCTGAGAGAGCTTTATATAGGTAGGATTGCAAGTTGAACTGATGATGTCTGATTAGAACAGAGCAGCGGAGCAGATGGGGATGATTAGGTAATCCCACCAGAGCTGGTGACCAGAATCAAGACATTATTCTAATCAAAGGCAAATGATTTTTACTGAAGGCCTCTAAAGATCAGAGGCTAATAACACGGAAGAGTTGTGTAACAGCATTTAATAGGGACTAAAATAGAGGGATTAAAAAAAGCCACTCCACACAGTATTTGGGCAACTCTGCAAAGGGTTAAACTATCCTTCTCCCGCTTCATCCGTCAAGGTTGCTGTTGGGCCAGTGCCTATCCATGCAGAAAGACCCCAGGCTGGGATCGAACCTAGAACCTTGCTGCAAGGCAACAGCGCTAACCACTGTTCCACCGTACAGCCTGGAGAAGAAGTCTGATGTGGGCACTGGAATAAAACGACTTCATTGTGCACCAGTGCTGTTCTAACCATCCCAATCACCTCCACCTGCTCCTCTGCTCTGCTCCTGATCGACGTTCATCAGATCCACCTACTCCCCTGCTTTTATAAACCTTCCTCAGACCAGTAGCTTGTGCCAGATTATGTCAAGTGAGTATTCTTTGTTTTGCTTGCCTGATTCTGACCTGATTTGCCTCCTGATTATCTGAGCCTGCCTAAACCCCTGTTTGACTTTTTGGATTTTTATGTTTCCTGCCCTCTGATCGTGTCTCAGAATACTGCCCTGGATTCCTCTCTGCTATCCTATCATCTGGCTTTGACCGCTGCTCTGTCCTTGACTCTGGATAATGTTTTTGATTATCCTTGGATGTCTGACCTCTCCGCTCTGACACTGGATCAGTCCCCAACATCAGCAGGTAAACCTGCTGACTTGTTACTCTCCATTTAAACTGTGATGTCTCACGCCACCTTGTTCTTCTCAATTCCCTTCAAACCCCTCAGAGGTTAGTGAACATTAGTTCATTTTTGGAGATCAAATCCATCATCTACTGCTGGTCACTCACATCTCAAATCTCTCCCCAAGAGAGCCAGTTGCCGTTTCTGATGATCTTTGACTTCCGAATAAATTATTCAAACAAATAGCCAATAACCTAGCAATGGGTAACCTTAGCAGTAGGATGGAGGGGACAGACCAGAATGATAAGCCAGCTATCCCAAGTTAACCTTAGCAGACAGGAAAGGAAGAACGATAATTAAACCCAGCTGACAGAATCATATACCAGCTAGTCTCAATTAATACCAATGCGACCACCGCAGATCTATGAAACAACAAGTCTTACAGAAGAAAAAGGAGGAAGGGAATAAATTTGAATAAGCCTGACAAAAAGGTCAAAGGAATGGAAAATTTAGGCTGCCAGGAGCATGTAGTGTAATCAGCCTGGTAAGCCATATGATCAGCAGTCTGCCATTCAGAAATCATCTACACAGTGAAATGACCATGCAGTCAGTCATATGATGCAAAATCTAAAGAAGTTAAGCAAACTACATTTAGAGTAAATGTCACATCAAACTAATTTGTAATAAGGTCTGCCTAAAGCATAATATTTTTATCCCTTAAGTCAAACACAGTGGAATGGTGGTAGCTGCAGAAGGTGTACTTGTTTCACAACAAGTCTCACATCTTCAGCGGTACTCAGGAGGAACAGAAGTCACTTATATCATAAAGGGGCTAAAACAGCATAACAGCCAAGTAAAAACCCAGATTGGTCCCACCAAGACTTCTACAGAGGTCTCGTATGACTGTTGGCCAAACGGTTCACACCTCCTGTCAATGCTCAGCAGAAAACTATTTTTGTAACTTATGTAAAACTGAGGACCCAGAATTCGAGACAGGCAACAAAGGAATTTTTTAACAGTTTATTAGAAAGACTTTAGGTAAACCAGTTCTTCAGGAGGGAGATTATACATCTGAATGACTACCATAGAATGACGGAAAGTTTATCAGATAGGAAGATGACTGACCTTTAAGTGTTTTGGAGGAAAGCCCACAGGAACTGAAGGGGGAGCCGGTTTGTGGGAGTCGTTGCTGTCTGACGAGGAGGCCGAACTGGATTTCAGCAGGGGAGTTGAACGATCCAAATCTTTGAGAGGAGCAGCTTTTCTCGTACTTGGGGGGGATGCCAGATTAGAGGCCAATACCAAATGACTGAGGAGAATCCAAAACGTGATCCAATATTAGAGTCGGTGACAGAGCAGGGGTCAGAACCAGGAGATCAGATGAGATGAATCCAAAACGGAATCTGGAGTGGTAATTCGAGGGGCAGAAACCATCACAGAGCAGATATAAAACAGAGTGCAGGCTGGCTCAGAGAATCAAGAGGCAAAGTGGTCATAGATATAAGAAACTGAGAAGATCTGGCTGAGGAGATAAAAACTGAGATTTGACTTAGGAGAAAGGACTAACTGAAAAAGAATCTGGAGATGAAGCACTGACTAAAACAGACCCAAGAGACGTTCCGCTGACTGAAACAAACTCTAGAGACATGGCCCTGACTGAGACAGACCCTATATTTGTGGCGCTGCCTAAGAAGGACTCTAGAGATGCGGTACTGACAGAGACAGACTCTAGAGATGTGGCTCTGACTGAGACAGACTCTAGAGACTTGCCACTGACACAGACAGATTCTGGGAAGGAGGCACTGTCAGAGACAGACTCGTGAAAGGAGGCACTGTTGGAGACAGACTTGTGAAAGGAGGCGCTAACTGTGAGAGACTTGGGAAAGTAGGCTCTGACTGACACAGACTCGGAAAAGGAGACGCTGACTGATAGAGTTGGGAAAGGAGGCATTGACAGAGACAGACTCTGCTACAGGTGAATGTGAAACTACTACAGGATCTGCTGAGGGAAATGGAATGGGAGCTGCAGAATTTGGAATGGCTGGCTGACAGGGACTTACAGGCTCTGGAATAGATGGCTGACAGGGAGCTTCAGGTTTTGAGGCCAAGGACTCTCTGGAAAGTGATTGAGTGGGCAGAAAAGGACAAAGAACATATCTTTCCCCATAGAAAAAAATCCACAACTGTGAGTCCTGGATGCAAGGAGCTCTGGCTGCTGGGGTGTGATAACGGCAGCTGGTTTAGGAAGACTTACTTGGCATATTAGCTGCTGCTCATGGAGGTGATGGCAGAAACGACAGGGAGCAGGGGAGACTCTGACCTGCATCACGGGAAAAAGTCCAAAGACCCAAAGGAGAGGATATGGAAAAGGCACTGGATTGACTCATCAGGGAGGATGTACTGCGCTTGCGCCGGTGGCATCTACATTTGGAAACTGAGGTCAGATCAGTGGGTGAATAAGTGGAAGTCAGATGATTAAGATCCAAATCTCCTTGAAGTGATTCATGAGCCAGTGATAGGGGATATGTGTTAGGAACGGGTGGCATAGTGGCATGGGCCGATGTTTGCGGAAGTGGAAAATCAGAACGAGAATGTCGTTGCAGGTAATTTAAAATATCAATAACATTTGATCCTTACCAAAAAATACATTTATCAATGCCGGCACGTCACTGTTCAGGCTAGATTATTCTGCAACATATGTTAAACAGAGAACCCATAATTTGAGCCAGAAAACGGAGGATCTCTTTAACAGTTTATTAAAAGGACTTTTGGGAACAGGGACGGCAGTGGGAGTCAGCAACAGCAGCCAGTTCTTCCGGAGGGAGATTATAGAAGTGAATGTCCAGCACAGAATGCCAGAAAGTTTATCAGATAAGATGAATTACTTTTTTAAGTGTTTAGGAGGAAAACCAACAGGAACTGATGGAGAGCTGGCTTGTGGGAGTCATTACTGTCTGACAAGGAGGCCGAACTGGATCTCAGCAGCAGAGTTCATCTATCCGAATTTTGAGGGGGGCGGCTCTTCTCTTTGTCAGGGGGGATGCCAGAGTAGTCAATACCAGATGACTGAGGAAAATCCAAAACGTGATCCAATTTATGAGTTGGCGATAGAGAATGGGTCAGAACCAGGAGATCAGATGACTGAGATGAATCCAAGACGGAATCCGGGTTGTAATCAGAGGTGCAGAAAACAGGTCAGAGCAGATATGCAAACAGGGTGTAGTCTGGCGTGGAGAATCAAGAGGTAAAAGGGGACATAGACAGGCAGGCAGGTAAACAGATACTAGAAACTAGATAGAAACTAGACTAGACTTATCAATTGGCTTGAAATAATCTGGCCAAAGTTTCTGGTCTGAGGCAGGCTTATGTAGGCAGGAGAGCTGGTGGAACTGATGAGGAATTATTCAGAGCAGCGGACCAGGTGGAGATGATCAGGTAATGATTGCAGAACTGATGCACAGAATCATGGCAATTTTCTTCTTTTAACAATCTTATTTAGTCTAGACATCTGTTAATCTACAAGCAACCATGTGTGCTACTTAGTTTAACAAGCTGGCAAGAGGTCTCTGTGCTGAAAGCAACAGCATTTCAACAAGACAGATGGGGAGGCACGTCGTACCTTTATTTTGGTAAAGCTTATGCTGGTCAAAGTGGGAATGGTATCAGATACACCATTTTGGGATTTGTAGTTCTAGGGGGCACACCTCATCTTACTCCTTAACTGGAGTCCTTGAAAATTGACCTGATCTCAGTTAGAATGGGGTTGGAGATGATGTTGGAATCACATTTGAGAGTTCTTCTAAAGAGATGTAAACTTTATTTCAGCTTTGCTTCAACCAAGATCGCCACTTGTTGTGCAAATCTGGCCTTGGCCTAGTTAGTCTCGAGTACAATGCTTGCTTAAACACAGGAAGTCCACCAAATTCCCACTCCACACAGGCCATATCTTTTAAAGGGGCTTTTGAAGTTATAAAGTCTTTTATAATGTCTTAGGTTTTACAAGACATTAAGTTTGCAATTGTTGGACAATAGCATCACAAAAAAGCATAAAGTTGCAAGAGAATGTTCTAATAACTTTTCCATCTGTAGTTGGCACTCACACTCATTAAGGGAGATTTTGAAACTGATTTTAAGGATAAATAAATAATTAAGTTATCATCAATGGTTGCAAGTATATTTTCGCCTCTTGTTCACATTGTAAAAAAATGCATGACATAAAAATAATAATAATAGATTTGATAGATGTGTCCTTTGCTTTGTTGAGCAAACACTAAACCCTAACCCTAACCACTAAGATTCAGGCCATGCCTGCTAATTTCCCCAACCTCCACACAAGGAGGAAGAGCGCTAGGTATAAAAGACGATTACGTGGCAGAAATATTGAGGCATTGAGCAACGTGAACAGCTCCTGTGCCCTTTCTTTCTAACCATGCGAACTGTAGAAGAAGCTGAACTTTGTTTTCCAGAGCTGTTAAACTCATCCTGCAAAAGGACTTTGCAGCATCCCTATGTATCCCTGATTATTAACTTAACATTATCTTTCATCTCAGTGTTTACTGTAATTCTTAACCTGCTGGTGATCATTTCTATCTGCCACTTCAAGTAAACAGATTTTTACCTATTTTAAAATATATAAATGGAAAACCGTACAGACAGTAATAGAATTGTGTTGTCTATTTTCTGTAGGAAACTCCACAGCCCCACCAACATCCTCTTGCTCTCCCTGGCCATCTCAGACTGCATTGTTGGATTTCTCATTTCATTTCAAATAGTACAGAGAGATGACTGTTGGTATCTTGGGGACATCATATGTGTCCTATATGTTATATTGGACTATATTATTACTACTTCCTCTATAGGAACCATGGTTCTTATTTCTGTTGATCGTTACGTGGCAATTTGTTACCCCCTGCACTACCCCAGAAAAATCACTACTGAACGGGCAAGGATATGTGTTTCTCTGTTTTGGGTGTGTTCTATTCTTTATAATTGTGTGCTATTTAGAGACAACCTGCAACATCCAGGCAGGTATAATTCCTGCTCAGGAGAGTGTCTTGTGTTTTTAGATTATATCGGGGGAGTTTTTGACCTATTGTCATCCTTTATTTGTCCTGTCACTGTGATCATTGTCCTGTATGTGAGAGTGTTTGTAGTGGTTGTGTCTCAAGCTCGAGCCATGAACTGTCATGTTGCAGTTGTCTCAATTCAGGGTTCAGGGAAAGTCACAGCTAAGAAATCTGAAATGAAGGCAGCAATAACCCTGGGGGTTGTTGTAGTGGTTTTTCTAGCTTGCACCTGTCCATATTTTTCAGTTTCACTAATTTCAGAAGATGATGCAGTCAGTTCCTTATCTGTCCCCTTTCTTCTGTTTTATTTTAATTCTACTCTTAATCCATTGATCTATGCCCTATTTTACCCCTGGTTTAGGAAAACTTTAAAACTAATTTTTACTTTGCAGATACTAAAGCCAGACTCATGTGACAACATTACCGTGTAAAGAGTTTTCAAATATTTTCATGCAGTCCAGAGTTTTGGACTTTGACTTTGATCTTTACTTTGCTATATTGGAAAAGACTTCAGACTAGACTTTGACTGGAATGCTAATCGCTTCCTTATTACTTGGATTGAGCATCATTACTTTAAATGACTTGATACACTAAATGAAGTCAAACATTTAAAATGCACAATACAACAATAAAAAGTCTTCTCTCACTTACATTTCAAGAATAGCCAATTAGAATTTTTATGCGTTAACATTTGCACCGAAGGAATTTCAATTGACTTGGCACCACCTCGTATTTTGCCTTAATGTTGTCTGGTAAAGATGATCCTTTCCTTTTTTAAAGTGGAAGTTACAAGCACATTGTCTTCAAGTGCTTTTGTTGTGGCACAGAAGAGAAAGATGTTGGATCCACAGGTTATCCTGACTTGCTGTTTCGCAAGATAGTAATAGACCTCCTAATTAATCTCCTACAGAATTAGGGGATGCATAAAATGAATCAACTGACTGCTAGCGGGCATCTGATAAAATGAAACAATAATGGCCATTTCAAAAAAACTCACAAGTTTTAATGGTGGTATCTAAAAACCAGACACCAGTGATCATAGTCAAATGCTTGCCGGGGACCAGAACAGACGACATCAAATCCTACCTTAAACTGCTGGCTAAGGATAAGGTTAAATACAGCAAGATTGTTCACGCTGGTGGTAATGACACATGGTTGCGCTGATCAGAGGTCACTAAAATTAGTGTTGCTTCGGTATGTAACTTTGCCAAAACAACGTCGCACTCTGTAATTTTCTCTGGTCCCCCCTGATCTGACCAGTGATGACATGTTAGGCCGCATGTTGTCATTCAACCACTGGTTGTCTAGGTGGTGTCCTGAAAACAATGTGGGCTACATTGATATTTGACAATCTTTTTGGGGAAAACCTGGTCTGATTCGGAGAGACAGCATTCATCCCACTCTGGATGGTGCAGCTCTTCTTTCTCTGGCCAAATTTATTAGTCCTCCAAAACCCTGACAGCCCAGGGTGCAGACCAGGAAGCCGAGTCATACTTTAAAAAATAAAAATAAAATAAAATAGAAAAGTATCCTAAATGAGTAACACATGATAATCTAATTAAAATTAAAATGACTCCAATCAGGGAAAAAGTTAAAACAATTAAATGTAGATTATTTAATATGATGTCTCTTTCTTCAAAATGTCTGTTAGTTAATGACTTGATTCATGATAATCAAATTGATTTATGTTGTCTTACAGAAACTTGGCTGCAGCAAGAGGTTTATGTGAGCATAAATGAGGCAACCTCTAGTTATTTAAATTTTCACATACCCAGAAAATCTGGGAAAGGAGGAGGAATAGCAACAATCCTTCAGTCTGACTTGCAGATTAGCCCAAAGCCAGTCAATAGTTACAATTCTTTTGAACATTTAACCCTTTAAGGACTACCATTATAAAGGTCCGAATGAGTATCTTTTTACATTTTTGGATGCTACAGAGTCATTTTTAGGAGCATTCCAATGTTCTTTACCTTTATAAAATCCTTAT
>JAUZNJ010033963.1:0-12931 GCA_034780135.1 Jordanella pulchra | reverse complement strand
GAGCGCTCGCAAAAGTTTTGCGAGATCTCGCCATACTTTTGCGAGATCTCGCAAAAGAGTTTTTTTCCCTCCAGGTCCCTTTAGGGGCTCCGTATGTTTGCATTCAGGAGCAGAAAGTTAAGAATTATTCAGGTTTTTATGTCGTCATGTGTATAAACCAATCGCTTATGAAAATGTATCTGATTATTAGTGGAGGTAATAATACACCAATGATAACATATGTAAATGCAGTGATTGATTTAGGGTAAGTAAAATAGATAAATTGTTACAAAAAGTCCCTTTAAGCAAATAAACATACCATTTATTAAGACCAGTATTTATTGTTTTTAATTGGTCTGGTGTAATATTTTTTATCTTAAATATCATGCATTCATTAGCTGTAACTGAAAAAAAAATAACAGAAGTAAAGCCTTGTAAATATCAGTCTGTGGGTAATCGGCCATATTCACTGTGCTGTGTGCCATCACACCCTGCAATCACAAAAGGTGATTGCAGGGTGTGACTAACAGGTGTTTCACTGCAGATTCAGGTCATTTAGGTCAATCAGAAGGAGCTTAAATAGGAATGGATCACCTGAGACAGATGCTGGATCGTTCTCAATCTAAGTGCTAATTGGTCTCCTTGTACCCTACAATACACCAACGCCATACGTACTAGCCTGTCCACCCTTAAAAACTCAACTCCATTCCTCCTCTGTCATCATCTCAACCCCCCGTCCTGGAACAAATAAAGAAACATAATCAGGAACCCATTCCACACGGTCTTTCTAATTATAGCCCTTGTAGATATATTCACCTCTCTCTCCAAATCTCCCTTAACTACACCAACAGTAACTCTGCTTCCTCACACTTCTCATCATTTAACGTTAACAGACTCATACATTGCAGAAAACACAATAATCTTTAAATTCATTTAAAAGAACCAAAAGTGCTCTTCTACTGTCCTTAAAAGAGACAAACTGCTGTGCAATCTGGTTTCTGTCATATCACCATAAAGCACAGAAACTCTAACATTTATCAATCAATAGAAGTCACTTATCCTCTGAGCCATTTAGCGCTGCATGTCTCCCTCCGGTTGTTTGTATATATCAATTAGGCTCCTTTCTTTCTTCTTTACAGTAAAAAAAGAAACAAACAAAAAAACTTCAGGGGCATGAAAAGCTATTTTCAGTTGTGAAAATCTGAAAAACTAAGAGTGGTATATGAGGACAATCATATAAATCAATCCAGAAAATCACTGAAAATTCTTAGAACTTCTTTGCTTCTGTTGTGAAATGCAGGAAAACCAGGTTTTGGACAACGATTTTAAGTTATAATGGTTAATTTTAACATTACAAATTGCAGCCAACTAAATTAAATTTTATTTTCTGAACAATGACAATATTTTCATTATTTATTTCTTGTTGAAGTTTAAAGTTTCTCCATCTTTAGCATAGGTTGCCATTAGTCAGGGATTTTAATTGTTAGATTGTGGCCTAGTGTTAAGAAAGAGTGGCATTTAGTTCTTGAGGAGATCATAAAAGTTAGTTAATTTAACACTCAGATTGTTATTGTTCCTGAAACAAAAATGGTTGTGGCAAAGTGCAGATGACAAATTGGACCACAGAGCAGCAATGTGGGCTAAAAAACAGTATTATTTTTAATGGGATCCATATTTAGTAAGTTACCCCTGCTTTAATTTTAATTGAATAAATATATGATTCGAAGTAACAACAACATCAAATTTAAAGTTAAGTGAACACAAAAGCAAAACAAAAACAGTCAAGTTGAAGTCCTTTTCCTGAAGCTTTTATGCCTGTCCAAATGGGGTTCATGCATGTGAATGAAAGCACATTTTAGAAAAGAACATATTTATCTACTGACTGAAGTTAGCCTGTCATGGATTACTTTAAAGACTCATTAATATCCAAATGAGTAAAATAATGTAATTTATATAATAATTACAATAGATACAAAGATATGAGAGAGCATGTCCATTAAAATTCTAACCGGCTGAAGGAAGGGGACTTTTTTTGTTTTATTCAGACAATATTTATTTACAAAACTATAGACACTATGCCCAAGGTGATCAGACAATCTTCAACATGGAAAATAATTATTGTGACATTACTGCAAAAGGTAGATGAATCTGTACTTTATATCTGTAATGGATAAATTTTACACCTTATTCATAATCACAGGATCCTTCCCCATAAAGGCATAAAATGCCATGGTTCCCAACAGTGTAAGACACCAGATTGTTTAGCTAACCTGAATAGTCTACTAAGGATATATTTCCAATAATTAAGAAAGACTTATGAAAGTTTTAAAAGGTCATATTTGCGGTGATTGTGATCACAATGTCTCCTTGAGCAATTAACTTTATGTTTTCTATGCTTTAAATTGCTTAGAATGCACCAGCAGTTCTTAAATAAGAAGTCATTCACACACGGCATGTGATATTTTGTATCAGTTTGATTAATTGCTCTTCTTCTTAAACAACAGATACCGTGTTTTAGCCCAAAGCTAGAGATTAAGGGATCATACATAAGAAACTGTTATGCACATACTAGAGATCTGTACATAATAAAGTATGTGTTGTGCAAGCTACACTTGCCAGCAGGGCTTTACAATTCAGGTCTTGGTGATTTCAACAGCTGGTTTGATGAGCCTGGGGAGAGAGTGTGTCAAGTAGGATGCCTTCTGCTGTCAGAAGCTCCTCAAGGTGTTTATTAAAAATGTTAATACCCTCAACATAACACACACATCAAGACTTGGCCCTCATGACAAGGATCTGCCCAACTGTTTCCACTAGTGCGACTGTCTGTAAGTGCATGCCAGATTATCACACCCACACGGCAGGAGGTGTTAGTGGGCAGCACACTTCAGTCAAGTCCCGGAGGCCTGAGGAATTCACTTTATATGCCTCAATCTCCAAAGTGTTGGGGAATATTGATTTACCATCCTGAATTAAAGCAAGGACGAATCAAATATTCACTTTGTAAACAGTGAGCACATACAAGCTGACCACAAATATGAAATCTCTGTTTTAAGTGTCCCAGCCTTTTTTCCCAAATTCACTCATGTAATGTTTTAGTTATTTCAAGTTTTTCTGCTTTAATTCAAGCTGACTATGGGGGAAGAGGAATCAGGTAATGATATTTTAGCCAGCTGAACCCACAGACCTTCAGCCATGTCTAATGCAGGGGTAACGTAAAGTGGATTTAAGTAATTTATGACTTTTATTGATCTCGATCAGCAGCTCAGAAATTGCAGCAGTCCATGTCTTTCTTCCTGAGCACAATGTTAGCTATGTGGAGTATAAAAAAAATGAAGCTTACATTTTCATTATGGAAAGATAGCTCACCTGAAGAAATGTCAAGCAGGAGGTAATACATCACATACAGTAATAATCAATAATTTTTAGCATAAGAAATTTGTCAAAGAGGACGGGGAGAGGGGCTTTTTGCTCCAACAAGATTCCTTTTTTTTATAAGTGCCTGTTCAGGAAATTGAATAAAAAGAAGTCACTGAGAGTACTGTGGTTTATAACACAAAGCCATTGCTGTGCTCTTTCTGTGAAGGTAAAAAAATCCTTGCATTTGCTATTTTTGTCAAAACAATTAGAGCAGACCTGGTCCTTTTAAAGGAGGTCTTTAAAAGTTTCTAGATATGTATTGCAAGGTAATTTACAATTTTCCTTGGGAATATTAAAAAATATTGAATAATGCAAAAATAGTCTTGTTCAGGATGTGATGTCAGAGGCTGCATCAATAAACACAAACAGCGTGGCTCGATGGAAGTTGTTGCTGTGATCTGTAACAATACACTAAAGTCAATAGTTTATAAATACATCAATTATTAAATGTAGTTAACATTATCAAGTTATAGCCAATGTTTGTAAAAGCTTTTAATTGCAATTTTAGTATTTATTTAACTAAATCTCATTTTTTTTGGTGCTGCAGATCAAAAGGGATTACTTCCATTCAACTCAAAAAGACTCTAGATGTGTCAGGGAGTCATGAGTCAGTCAGGGACCAGAGAAAAACCTGAGCAGTAGGCTGCTTGGTTGTGAGTGGTAGCTTGCCATGCAGTAAAAAGGTCTTGGGTTTAAATCCAAACCTGAAGGATTTTCTGCATGGAGTTTGTACATTTTATCTAAATATGTGGGTTCTCTCAGGGCAGTCCAGCTTCTTCCAAAACTCCATATTGCACGTCACTATAAGGTTCACTGGAGTTTCTAAATTGCACTTAGTTATGAATCGGTTTGTGAATGGTAGCTTTTTCTTTATTACATTATGATGGACTGCTGGGTATGAAGTATGGATTATTAAAGTTTTTATAAATTACCTATTTATATATCACTGTGCTAATAATAAGAACACTAACAATGTTACAAATAATTTAGTTATCTAATATACATTAATTTTAAATTTCTTACAATCATTACAAACTATTGTTTTACTTACTTTTTGTGGATTTGTGGTGTTGTTGGTCTTTAATGTATCTTGTAATTTACTCAAATAACTTTTGCAATATTTTAATTCCTTTTGTCATTCAGATTTCTGCTTATGAATTAGACAGAATTTGTATAATTATGAGGCATAGCATATAAACTAGCTCTCTGTAAAATGGGTACTGCTGGTATGATTTCACTTTAGAGGTGCTATACAGCCCTATGGTGACACTATAGAAGCAAAAAGTTTCTTACATTTAATCACTAAGAAAATCTTTGCTTTTAATGGCTTGAAATTGGTGTAACAAAATTGACATTTCCCCACAGTGCACATGTTTATTGTGACAGTGCACATAAAAGGAAAGTAGTGGCTTTTCAACTCTAAATGAAAGGAGTATATCATGCACCCTAATGACAAGGTGCTCTCTGATTTAAATACAATTCTGTGAGGTAAAGAACAAAGGAGCTGCACCCACACAAAACACTGGCAGCAGGCAAAAAAACTCCACTATTCACTGCAAAATCAAAGCTATTACCTGCGTTAAAAGTATAATTGCTGTGACATGTGTACATAGGGAACATTACTACAAATGAGAGGAGAGAATAGTTTTCAGCATAGTCATTCTCATTACAAGAGGCTGATGAGCTTGATACTGTGTGACATGCTCACAAAGGAGCAGACACTAAGCCACAGGTAACATGGGCGGTTCATTCAGTGCTGTCTGAGTATCAGTGCTGAGCCGAGAGCAACATTCATCAGTCTGTCGTTAATTAATGCCCACATGATTGAATGCAAAAGGGACACATGGGAGAGATAATACCCACCTACAGGTAGAGCCCAGACTCATTCAAAGATATGATGATTAATTCCTTCTTGTCTTTCAATGTTAAAATTAAAATCAGATGCACCTTGTTTTTTTTCTATAAGGTGCTTCAATGCAAAGCAAGTGTCATTTTGATAGAGAGAAAAAGGGACAAAGAAGAATAATTGTTTTTTTGTTTGTTTGGGTTTTTTTTTTTTGTTTGTTTGTTTTTTCCAAGAGTCAGTCTACACTGCATGTAAACTTCCCACTCACACAAACATACATGCATTTTCTTCCTTTGGATTCTTCAATTGCAACAGATTGTCTGGGAAGGGGGCTGTTTGAAAGTGGGCTTCAGAAAAGTGGGTTTCAGAAACACCTGCTTTGAGTTCAGGGTTAAATAGGATTGCTCCCTTTGAATCATTTTGATGACCCACCACAGCTGAGTCTGCAGGTTGTCCTGCTTGCTTTAAAGAGTATTATGTGCCTGAGATTGAGCAGAACTGGGGGGCTTATGAGGCACGCACACACAGTGAAGCCTTGAAACGAGTTGGATGAACGGAAGGCAGCTCTCAAGGGAAAAATAAATGCTTTGACTAAATTAAGTTTTTAAAGGTTGGATGTTGGGGGGGGGCAGGCATGACATTGTTATTTAAAGGATAAAAGATGGTTCGGACCAATAACTAACACCATTTTGATTCAAAATAATAAAATCTCTTTAGTTTTCTGTACTGTATCCATTGCAAGAAGAGAGCTGTAGCAGTTCAGCTGTTTCACACAATGCAGATACTCATGTTCACTCATGTTTGACAGCCATAAACTAAGCTAAGTTAAACATCTCCACCAACTTATCTTATTTTTATAAAAGAATTTAAAGAATCTACCACAATGGCCATAAGACCACACTGTAAAAAAAAGCTTCTTATGTTTAAATAACCTTGTTTAAAAATACCATGAAAGAAAAGTATTTCAGAATATTTTTCCAAAGAAACGTGTAATACGCTAAAATTACTTTTATACAACACAGAAAAGTAAGAACTTTTCCCACTGCTGCTAAAATAGAAACATACTGATTGTAGCAGTAATTTTATTGGTAATTTTCATTCGTGTTGGTTGTGATGAAGTTTACCGCTGTACATGGAAAAGAAAGGAAGATCTCAGGATACATGTTTATAAATAAAAACCAACAGACCTACTGAAAAAGAGGAAACGGAAAGAAGACCTCACATACAATAGACATTAATAACCAACCAAATCCTTAGTCAATCAGAAGTTATATGAAAAACTGGCTCTCTAAAACTTGACTGCGTTTTCTTTTTGTTTTTTCCAACATTAAATTGACATCAACATTTAAGAATACTGTACTGAGTATCGGTCACTGTTGTGAAACACTCTTTAATTCAGTGGCCTCGATGTGAAGAAATCAAGTTGCAAGAAGACCACCATAATAATCAAAATTGATTCTTTTCTCACTTTCTTTAAGACCACAACTCACATGCTTGGACCTTTTTCCTCATGTTATTTATGATACCTATCTAGTCTAGTTCAAGCTGCTGCAAAGGCAGTAAAATAGCCCTAAGGATGCGTAGCGGCTGCTGCACAGTGGAACAGTGGTTCTGGGTTTGATTTTTGCCTTAGAGTCTTTCTGCATGGAGTTCTCTCCGTGTACTGCAGCTTTCTCCCACAGTCCAAAATTTTCATTAGGTGTGAGTTAGAGTGTGTGTGTGTGTGTGTGCATGGTTGTACATCTTTGTGTTGCCCTGCTCTGCTCTGTGTTGCCCTGTGAGAGACTGGTGTACCCGCCTTTCGCCCATCCTCGGTTGGCCATATATTGTGCTGTTGGGTATGACAATTAAAAAAAGTCACCAAAATATTTATTTTTATTGCTCGACAAAAGAGACTGAAAGTCATCATAGATGGCTGTCAGAAATCAGCACGGCTCACTAGACTCCAACTGCAAGTAGGCGTCTGTGCAGTGTACATTTCGTATCAGGTGAGTTTCGATTTATTATGTGAGCTAATATTTATTATTGCCAGTCGCCTCACATTGATTTTGCAACTGTTGTGTTCACTTTTTCCCATATTTAGCCAGTGGTTAATTCGGTACAGATATTTTCTCATGTTTAAACAAAGAAGTTATTTAGCAAGATTATTACATTCAAATCTGTATCATACCAATTTGGAGTTGTTTTCAAATAGAACATTCCCTTTAGTTTTACTTCAGATTCATCTCTTTAAGAATGATACTACAGGCATTAAATTTAAGCATACAATGTTTGAGCACCACATACCATCCATCAAGGTGTTTTTTTTCATGAACTGAGGCTTCTGGTAACATATCCAACCTTTTTTAAAATGAATATACTGTTGAGTTTTAAATTCTTCAAACGTGTTGACTACTTTATATCCTTCACAAGAAGACTAGACATGAACAGCCACCAGAAATTCAGATACAGGCCCTCTCACCACCTCCAGATTTAGATGTTTAGCACCACATGAGCTCCAGCTGTCATCAAAGCCTTCATTGGCAACTGTAGCCTGTCCATTATTGCTCTACCGAAAGCTGTGTGTGTATGAGTGTGTGTGTGTGTCAATGGGGCTCATGCTGCTCTGTAGCAAATGGCCTTCATGTAGTCTGGCAAAGACATTAACAGCATCAAATGCAGTGTTTTTCAAATTTCAGTCACTTTTTGATAGAAAGATTTCAGCATGTGCCAAAAGCTTTCCTATGTATTGTAGATTTATGATTATTTTTTTACATTAGTGTGAAACACCAGCACATGTAGACTGCAAGACAATGTACCTTAATGTGATTTAAATAGGTGAAACTCTTACCAATGATATCATATATTCATATGTTACTTTTCTCAAATGGAGTTGAGAAACAGTTTTTTAATCAGTTTAGAACAATTAATTCTATATTTGACTACTTTATATAGTAGTCTTCATTAATATGGTCTTAATTTTGGGTTAACCAGTTTTACCTGTAAACATAAATCTGAAACAATACAGTTATATACACTAGCAATACTACCAAACTGAATGTTTGGTAGAATATTGGTATGTGACTGTGTGACTTGGGTCAAATTTGGGTCAAATTTCATGGGTGTGTCTACAAGGTTTTCATAGTAGTCTCCTCTCCTCCTGGTATCTCAATTCAAAGATCACACTTATGCTTCTGTTTTTATTTGTAACATCACTAATACCCAGGCAGTGCCTTGACTACTTGGCTGGGGGAGAGTTAGACTGGGTGTCTAGCTTAAAGCACCCCTAAAGAATTCAAATATCCGTCTCATATTAACATCTTGGATTTCACTAGAGTCCCTGTATTATAGTAAGTAGATCATGCTTTTCCTCATTGTTAGTGGAAGAAATGTCACAGCCTTTATTAATCTTTTTAATCTTATGTTTATGTAATAAATCTGTTAAATTTCGCCATGTATTTGCTTTCTTAACCTCCTTTTCAGTTTTGTTTAAAAAAAATCAGCAAAATTGTTTTAGATAGAAAAAAAATATTAATGTAAATAGCGAAAGGAGTATTTTTAGACTGAATATTGCTGTGTGTTTATCTTCGGTCTCTTGTTTACAAGCTGGGCCGGCCTTCCATACATGTAGTCTTTGTGAAAAGCTGGCTTAGCGTCTCCCTGCCCGGAGAGAGCAGTGTAGAAGCGAAAAAATGGTGGAGAGTGCATCCAACTCAAGAGGATCATTTACAAACATGAAGTTCTCTTGCTAACAGCATGATAAAGTTATGAGTCCCTCGCTTTGTCACTACACATTTTTTGTTAAAGGCTCAAATTATTTATCCTTATTTATGTTTACTCAGAGGTAGCATGTGGAGATGACAATTTAATTTTTTTCTATATTTATTTATAGTGGTTATATCATGCATTGTGTCAGGGTGAAAGTTGGTATGTACACCTTGTTGTCTCCATGTTGCTAAGCATTGATGAATATGTGTTTGATTAGTTCAATATCCCTGAAATAATAGCAACTGTTTTAAGAGTATCTAATTGGGAACTTCATCAATTAATCAAATAAAAATATTCCCCACAAATTGATGCAGTTTTGTTGTGTATTGGGGTTGGGGGAGCAGGGGGTAGAGATGGTAGAGAGGAATGTGAATCATATCTCAATTAACTTTCATCATAATCTTGCATTGTCATTTTATCCTTCTTTTCAGCTGCAACCTACACGTTGTAAATTTAAAATAAATATACCTACTAGATTTTAAGTGTGGATTCTTAAACCAAAGATATCAAGTCTGACTTATCTCTTGTCAGAAAGGCAAACAGATATGCAAAATATTCTTTTTCTCCCGCCTGATCTCCCCTTGGTGCTGCCGTCAGCCTATTTTTGCCTTAGCCTGCTGCCACCTGAAGAGCAACAGAAAGGTGGTAATGGAGGGCTGACTGAGGCTTGTCACTTCATGCTCTTTCACCCCAGGGACTCTGAGTGGGAAAGTAATGGCCAGGCCTGCCAGATGTACCAGTCACTTTTAATCAAGTGCATGGCTGTCATTCTGCTTGTATTGATCCGTGCATAGTCCCCAGGTGTCCAGCAATGGGACTGGTTTCTACACCACAACAACCTCCCTCTCCTCTTTCAAACAACTCCCCATGTGGTGGTATGTTGGACGAGTTAATCGTAATCCAGGTTTTTCTGTGAAAAAAACACTAAACACAGCAAACAAGCTTGGACAGGGTCACTGCTCCCACTTACCTTGGGTGTCGCACACACTCTGCCTCTCAGAGGCTACAGTGATTTATTGTGGGATACATATCTGTATAGAATGTATGTTTCTCTAGGTCATTATTTAGATAATATATCTAGGTCATTTTGTGGTATTTGATAATTCACAAAAGTGGTGGCTAAGTGCTTGTCGCCCTGAGTGGTGTGCCATATAAACCATTTCAAAAAGCGCTCATTAGTGTTAGATATCTGTTATATTGGGCTTAAAATCTAAATATTATTAACATGTGAAATTTTCCTTGGATTGTAAAAAGTTTAAATGGGCACTGAATGGCTATGTTTGTCATGTAATTTACTACACTTAACAGGAATTTGAGGGATTAAAAGTAGAAAGCAGTCAGGATTTGTCACCTAGCACTGTCCTTTTTTCACAGGTCTGTTGCAAGGCTGTGGTTTTATTGTTCATTTGCTGAGGCCACAGGGGCTGACTATTACTGGGTCATAACTCGACTGGATGATGAGGGATGAATTCTAATGTGGATACGTCACCAGTAGAGTGGTAGGTGGCAGGAATGAGAGATGGGGAAATCATAGGGGATAGGGGAATTAAGTATTTCAGGAACACACACAGACAATCTCACACAAACAGATATGTCACAGCATACCCTTACATTTTTTCATTAAATTGTTGGGGGTTCTTTCACTTTATTTAGAGCTTTTTTGTAGATCTGAAGTTATATTGTCAAAGTTATTTTTTAAGGTCATCTGAGATAAAACACAGGTAAACCAGATCATAGAGGCTGTAAAATGAAAGTCACTATACTTGGTTTAGCAGCATTTTGTTGTTTTTCACTTTTCAAAAAAGCTATTGTGTGTAAGAGAGGAACAAAGCTGGTTGGAAAAGGAAAAATGGCAGAAGAGGTTTGGAATAATCAGTTCCACCATTCGGACACATGGCTGCCTCCATGTGGTAAACCTTGCTGACAGATGCTTAGAGTAAGAGTAAAAGGAAAGGTATTAGTCAATGACATGTGAAATAGAGGGCAGACTGTCGAAGCCCCCCTGCATTGCAGATGTACTCCACTGCGCCATAGTGGACAGACAACACTGAGCAAAGCAGTGTGAGGACACACTGTTTTAGAGTATCTGGCAAAGCAGCTTTTCTGCCAGACCTTTTTCAGTCTGAATTTGTATCTTAAAGTATGATCTGGTCCTGAAGTTGAAAGGCCTATAAATTAAAGTTTGGATACAAATAAATTGCAACCATCCAATAATTTGTTTTTTAAAGAATATACCTCTGCAATTTCTGAGTCATATCCAGAAAACAAGATACAAGCTTAAAATATGTATGATCACATATAGAAGCATAAGCCTGAAGCCACTAAATGGAGAAAAGATACTTTCCCTGGCAAAAAATTGCTTTTTCTTTTTAAAGAAATGTGTCAAATAGATATTTAGCAAACTATTACTAGAGGCAAAGAGCTTAAAGGATGGCTATTGCCCCCTAAAAGTGCTTAGACCCTTGGAGATTTTCAATTGTTTTGCCTGGAGCAATCAGTCTTTTGGTAACACTTCAAATAACACTTTAAATAACACTTCTTCTTAAAGTAAATGACTCTCAAACAGGACTTAAACTTTAACATAATTTAATCTAAGTGTAGCAAAAAAATTGTATACACAGTTATTCAGAAAGAATGAAGACTGAGCCCTGAAAAACAACTCTCATGGGTCCTTACAACTCAATAATGTCAGTAAACTATGTGTCAGACCAGGTTGGTGTCTATCTGAAAGGTTGAGTCATTATCAGATGGAGAGGATTACTTTTATCCTGACAAAATGGCCCTCTGCTTCAACTAATCTGACTTCTGAGGGAGATAGAATAAAACATTTATACCTTATACTATGGGTAGGAAAAATATCGGGTTTTAGGATTTTTTTAGGTTTAACAAGTCCGTTATAATGGATAAAGATCATTCCTAGCTGAGCCATTTTAATGCAAATCATCTCTGTAGTAAATAAGAAAATGTTTACTGTCTCATTTATGAAAAATAATTTCTAACATAAAGCTAATGATTGTATAAGTATTGTACATTTCTAACATAATATAAATCATACTTTATAACCATTTCAAGCCATAAAAAAAAACTGGCTTAAAAGGCACACATAATACATAGAAAAATTGAAAACCCTTGCAAAAAAATAAAATACCGACAAAAAAATAAAATATACACAAAGAATTATAGTTTGTAACATGTACATAAAGTGCAGCTAGTATGACTCCAGTCTATGAAATAATGTCACTAAGGTTCTTAATATACCATATGTCTTCAAGTGCAAAAAATACATACAGATCATTTTAGATACCTTCCAAAATGGTCAGTGGTAGAGCAGAAGTAAAGCATTGTACTCCTGTTTGGAGTCCACAGTCCTCAATGAATCTGTCTGTGGTTCAAGTCTATAGATCATAGTCACATGTCTTCCCTCAGTTATTGTCCCACATCTCCTGTCAGCATACTGTCAAATAAAAGCAAATAAGGTTTGACAGAAGAATGCCTAAAGATTTAAAAGAAAATAAATTCCCCATTCTACAGTTATTTCTTAATGTTCTTCCTGCATGTTTATTTCTGATTAAGTACTACAGCTGACTTGTTTTTTCCCAGAAATCTATGCAGAAATGAACCAAATACAGAAACGACCGATTTTGAGCAGCAGCTGCACAATATCAACAACTCTCTTCCTTCAACCATATATATATTATGAAGTTACTTTTAACACAAAAATACATGTTGAGAAGACAATGAGAGCCTGATCTTATGATGGTTTGCTCAACTTCCAAAATGTGCAGACTTTAACAGTGGGGAGAACAAGTATTTGATACATGGTTGATTCTTCAGGTTTTCCCACTTGCAAAGCATATAGAAGACCGTAATTTTTATCATAGGTACTCTTCAACTGTGAGTGATGGAATCTAAAACAAAAATCCAGAAAAATACAATGTATGA
>JAUZNJ010033962.1:0-12931 GCA_034780135.1 Jordanella pulchra | reverse complement strand
CCTCCAAAATAAAACACAGAGAAACCAATAGAACTCTTTTTAAAACTAATCAAAACATCCAGCCTGGGCAGAACAGGCCCCTTCCTTTCCAACGAGCTAACGGCAACACTAATTCTTCCCTCTTCATTTTGATGCTTAATAAATGCTCTGCTTGGGTTGGAAAATAAGGTAGAATAGACATATTTCCACGTGTTTCTGTTTTTATCTGAAATAATTTTTCTGATTCCACTTTGGTGGTGTAGAAAGTTCAGGAACTAAAGGCTAATGCTTATTGAGCTAACTGAACAAACAAAGTGGTTACCATCTGTGTCTGGAGAGACCGCTACAATAGTATCATCAGCTTTAAGCTACCTCATTGTCCCGTTGGAGGGCTTGCCCCCGTCCTTGCAAGGGAACCAGCTGGCCGGCGTGGTTGTACGGTGTACCAGTATTAGTGCCTGGATGCATCTCAGGTTCTGTGGGGGTCTGTCTTGCTGCCTGCCCTGACCCTGTGCGTGGTCGGTGCCTGCAGTTAGGTGGGGGGGACGCTGAGCGGTGTATGGAACCCTCCAGACATGAGCAGAAACCATTCCCACCACCAACAGAAAGATGGATAATAGATAGAAAACTTTTAACTAATCTGCGTGAAGTGCCTTGAGATGACATGTGTTGTGATTTGGCGCTGTGTTTAATAAACTAAATTGAATTCAATTCAACAGAGGGAGGACAAGAGAACAGGGACATATCAGGACTGCCTTGAAGAACTGTGGTTACCTGAGGTGGGCTTTCTGAAAAACCAAAAAGAAGAGGCCTGCGGAGAGGAAACAAAACAGAGACATCGCCATTCCATATGTTTCTGTAAATCCAAGGAGGATCTTTAACCAGCACCGGATCACCGTGCACTTCAAACCTGGTAACACCCTTAGACAAAAACTGGAACAAGACCGACAACGTGGTTTATGCTGTTCAGTGTAGTGAAGAGTGCACATACCTGTACATCAAAATCACATATCAAAAGCACATAGCTGATTTACAAATGGACCAATAATATAAATGCAAAGACACAACTTTTTATGACATCTGTTATTTTCCAAAAAAACCTAATCTATTTCTT
This sequence comes from Jordanella pulchra, assembly GCA_034780135.1. Lineage (NCBI taxonomy): Eukaryota > Metazoa > Chordata > Actinopteri > Cyprinodontiformes > Cyprinodontidae > Jordanella > Jordanella pulchra. The sequence goes on along the minus strand of JAUZNJ010033962.1, from coordinate 11,838 downwards.
CTGCTAAGAACACTGCTCACTGAGAGCAGCATGGTGGGTGGGATTAAGGCTGGTTCAGCTCTACCCACAGCCCCACTAAAAGCAGCTTTGTGCATTCCTGTTTGAGTGCAGCTTCCAGAGCTCTATTCGGGTTGAACAAGTTCTATTTTTAAAATACTTTCCATTGTTCTAAGTGACAACCCATGTGCCGAGGGTCGGCAACTAGTACCACAGCATTTACCACAATGCATAAGGAGATGCAATACATATAATGAAACAAGCAGTCAGCCTGCAAAATTAACTGGTTTATAAAGGAGTCTGAGCTTTGTAGAAAAGCTGCCGTAGACAATAATGTTATGTCCTGACTTAAAAAATAGATTCTGAACACCTCTGGTTTTCAGATCAGCTCTTCCAGAGCTAAAAAGCATAGGGACAGTTTTTTTTTCTTTTGAGCAGGACAGGTTTCTGCAAAATGCTTTGAGTAAAAATTCAGAGGTAATGCAATGTTATAAATTAGCCTAATTTACACCAAAGCAGTTTAACTTGTCAGACTTTCAGGCATCTGTTTATTGAAAAAAGTTTTTAAATCACCTGTTAACGTGATGAAAGTATCTGCCCTTTGCACAGAAAAACCACAGATCATATATATTATACAGTTTTAAGGGTTATTAATCTATTTACCAATCAGAAGGTCCAGGTGTTCCTGAAAAAAATCTCTGCTGAGTTTGCTGTTTGAAAGCTACAGAGGACAGGTTAATCTGGTTTATTGTTGTTTGAAGTACTAATATAAATACCGTTACAGGGAGGGTCAGTTTTTTTCTCTCTGTAGCAGACGGGTTTACCATTCAGACAGAGCAACATCTCATCAGGATATAAAAAAATTGCAGTGTCTACAGACAGCTGTTTGAATTGCATAAATATTTAGAATGTATCATTTGCAACAGCAGTGATACAGTTAAGCTTAGCTTAAGTCAATGGGATTTACTCTCCCCATTTTATTGTATTTATGTATTTGAATTAGAACAATGCACATTTATCAATATGTCAGCTTAAAGCATCAACGTAAATTGCCAGAATTAGTGCAACAGCTAATCTGCATCGGCTGTTCTAAGGCAGGTAAAAACAGTAAACATTAAAAAAGACGCTAAAGGCGAGAACAAACGCCATTAACATAAAATATTATGATCTGACCCATGCCTAAATCTGTGTACATTTACAAATTCCAGGTTCTATTGGCAAAGCCTTCAATGCATCTAAAGACACAGTTAAACTGAATTAATTTTGGACTGAAATGTTTCATGTGTTGTAGCTTGTTTATTCTCTGGTCTCACTGACACTTTGCTAGGAATGTTTCCATGACATTGAGGACTGTTGCTGCGGGCCTGCAGGGAATTCGTCCACAGCAAGTCGAGCCATGCCTCCTGCATCATGTGACCTGGGCCACCGACTGCTGTCTCATAATGACCTTCATCGATCAGTGATATCATTGGGCTGGGGTCATTAACAGCCTGGTGTATGTTAACACAATGGATTCTCAAGGAGGTAAAAAACAAATCAGCTAGACCAGTTTTTTGGTTGAAATGCTTCAACCTTTATCTAAAGGGTTTCTGTAATTAAAAGATAATGAGGGAGAAGTCTGTTTCTGCACATCTGCATGTGAATTTAACCAAAACCAAGTAAGGACAGCTATAGTTGCTGGAGAGATTTAGATGAAACCAGAAGTGACATTTTTGTCTCATGTGGGAGATGTTCTTAAGCAGTAGCAGGAAATTCAATTCAAAAATACTTTATTTATCCCAAAGGGAAATTAAATGTTGTAGTAACTCATGTTTTGTTTTCTTTTTCCAGTTGTTTTAGGTGTTGATGCTGTAGGCAGGAAGGATCTTCTGTATCGGTCTGTCTTGCACCGGTTCTGGAGAAGCCTCTGACTGAACACACTCTGCTGATGATGATGATGGAGGAAGAGATCACACCTCCACAGCAGACTGAGGACTGCTGGCTGAGTCTTCTTTGACTTCTAGAGACAGACAGGTGGAAGGCAGAAGGAGCAGCAGCATCCTCTGACAACAAGCTCATAGAAGCAGAAGAGCCAATGGCAGAGGAGGGCAGGATGTCCATGTGACTGTGGGCTGGAGAGAAAGATGCTGAGCTTGTTACTGAACTGAACCTGTTGGAGAATGTGTTCAGTTCATTGCTTCTGTCCAGACTTCCATCTGTCTGATCATCCTTCTGCTTGAAGCCTGAGATCTTCTTCATCCTTTAGTCCTCATCACATTGGTGTTCTCTTCATGTGGCTGACACAGTGCATCCCAGTCTGTAGCCTCAAAACAACCTTGCAGGGCTTCTTCAGCTCCATTTCATAGTTATTTTTAATGCAGGTTATAAAGTGGACTATACTCTGAGTAGAGAAAATGGAGATTCTAATCGGACTTCCCAAGAAGAGAAAGACATTTTATAATGACAAAGATGAAAAAAGATAAAGATGAAACTTAATTTGAGAGACTGATAACTAAAAAATGTGTCCCTCTTGAGTTCTGGGATGATGGTTATAGCCCTGGATATATGGTTAAGATAAGGATCAATTGGATTGTGTCAGTTATGATTCTTGTTATCTGTTCTTGGCTGGTGGCCAAAAGAGTTAACCTCAGGCCCTGTTTTGGGCCTACTGGAAAATAAGCTGTTGCAAAGGAAGGTGTGGCTTTAGTTCAGTAGCAGATTCACATACACTAGATTTTATAGTAATTACAGGACATCCCTGTTTTTTTGTCTTATATCACTAAAGCATAAAATAAATGCCATGAAGTTTTTGATGAACGTTTTAAGTAGGTTGCCCCCTGGCGTGCATTATCCCTACCAGATTTTAGCTCTTAACTATAAAAATCATTTTCTCAGTCTGGTGTCATTTTGTACAGTTTATAGAGTATTCAAAGATGAAAACAGCTGATTTCAACCCATTAGTCAGTTCTGCTCATTAAGCATTTTTCAATTCATCCATTCTATTAAAATCCTGACATTAGCCCAATGTGTTACCGGCCTAAAGTTCGTATATTCTGTTATATATTCATTGCATTAATGAAATAAAACAGTAGATGGTTTTCTGTTAACAAAAATGATTTATCCAACTAAAGGATAATGACCAACAGCCTGAAACACCAATAATGGAGCCATTAAGGCAGATAAAGCCTGAATGGGAGCCCTGATCCCCATCTGCTCCCAGACATCCTGGAAATGAAAAACAGCCGTTTAGTAGTCAGATGGACAAGCAGAACTGTGATCAAACCTGAAAAATGGTGATCACAGCCAGACATGGAGGCTAATGGCTCCTGGAAAATCTTCGCCTCATGGCTGATGTTTTATTCAGACAGCAGTGATACTGTGAACTCCCACAGAGCGCGACATGGAGATAGACTGCATTTCCCATGACCCTTTGCTCTTATCCCATTAGCAGACTAACTGGAACTCACTTAGCTGCAACCTTCTGTGCAGAAGAAAACAACACTGGAAGCTGCTGGTGACCAAAGTGGATCAAATGGACTCTAATGGCAGAGCTCTGCTGAAACATTATGCATGAAACTGAACCAGCGGCCTGACGCCGGGCCCAAAATGTGATGCCGCTTCTGGATGACCCAGGCATTCAGCTATAGGAACATGATCATCATCCCAGCATCCAAATAAAAGCTAAATCTACCATCAGATAAACATGAAGGTTACCAGATATCAGAATAAACTTGTTTATGTGGTTGGAGGAGCATCATGTGACCTGGGCCACCGGCTGACTTGTCTTCATCCAGTCTCAATGCTGGCCTTGTTTTTAACCCAAGATGGCACCGTGTTCCCTTCAAGTAGAGCAGAGATCTTCCTACAGACAGAACATCTCAGCCTCTAGTCTGATGCTGGAAGATGTAACAGAGACACTCAGGGTCTCTGTCGTTACCTGCTCCCACCCAGACACCTTCCTCACCCTCCACTGCCCTGCATGTTTGGGACAGAAGAAATGACTACCAGGCTTCTGCAGGAGCGTAACGCTGCTCATGCAATTATTTGCATCATGTTTGCAGCAGCAGACGCCTGCAGCTGGGGGATGGTGCTCGAAGAACAGGTTTGAGAACCACTGATTTCAATGCTGCCCGTCCAGAGTCGCTGCCGGTGGGTTTCACCCCGAGGTTCCACAGAACACCTCCAGGTGGAGCTTCAAAGTTCAACACGTCTTGTGCATTTTATTCTGAACTGAAGGCGTTACCTGCAGCTCATAGGACAACATGGAGGCAGACAGGAGAACCTCACACCAATGAGTCCAGCAACAAAGCCGCTTTAATCCAGGGAAACCATTTTATTACAATTTCCACATATTTATTCTAAGACAGGAACCAATAAAACCATAGAGGTGTTTCTAGAGGAATATTTACTGTCCGTACATGTTGAGCAGGAAGCAGCTGCTTCCTGCTCGGTGCGAGCGGAGAACATCTGCAGTGAGGTGGAGGCGCAGGGGTCAGGATCACTCTGTGAGACCCAGCTTCTTCTTCAGGGACTCGGGCATCTCTGGGGGAGGTGGGCGGGGCAGGCGGAAGTAGACCTTCACAGAGTCGTAGATGAACCACTGCAGGGCCGTCAGGGTACCGATCATGATGATACGGGCCACCAGACCCTTCCAAACACCTGAGGGACACAGACACCAGATCACACGCCAGCTCAGTGCCAGACTGGCGGCTTGTCCGCCCCCCAGACTGGCGGCACTGGGAGCTCCAGGTCCAAGGACCAGGATGCCGGTGCCGCCGCTGGGCTGGGAGGGCGGGTGGACTGCTGTCACACGCCAATGACTCAAGCACCCCCGACTGTGCAGCCAGGAAGCTGCTGAGGACGTCGTCCTCCAGAGGTGGATCTAAGGAGCGTGTCGATGATGATTATGATGATGGTGGTACCAACCTTTGGGCCCGAGCCTCTTCAGAACCTGAACTGCTGTACTTCCCTTCTCCTTGTTCAGCACTGACACCACAGAGTCCGCAGGATGGGACACGATGGCGCAGAACACGCCGGCTGCAGACAGAGCAGAGCGTCAGCAGGAACCGGCCGACGGGTCGGGCGGGTCTGGAGCAGGACTCACCGATGTATCCGGCCACGAAGGTGACCACCAGCTGCTCCGCTTTGCTGCACTCGCTGCGGGGTTTGGGGACGACGTACTTGTAGAGCATCTCCACGGTTCGCTCGAAGCAGGCGAACTTCATCATGGTGTAGGGAATCTGCCTCATCCACAGGGGAACCACGCCCTTATAGAACCTGAGACAAACCAGGACACCGTCACCTCCACCACACATTCACTGCTACCACCTGTCCGCCCCCCAGACTGGCGGCACTGGGAGCTCCAGGTCCAAGGACCAGGATGCCGGCGCCACCGCTGGGCTGGGGGGGCGGGTGGACTGCTGTCACACGCCAATGACTCAAGCACCCCCGACTGTGCAGCCAGGAAGCTGCTGAGGACGTCGTCCTCCAGAGGTGGATCTAAGGAGCGTGTTCCTCTAGATCAGGGCTGTCCAAGTGGTTCCAGAAAGGGCTGCTGGCTTTCTTTCCAACCAAGCAGCAGCACACCAGACTCCATTTACCTCGTTAAGTCATCAGGTTAAGACTGAGTGAGACTTGATGAGATAAATGGAGTCTGGTTGCTGCTCCTTGGTTGGACAGGAAACCAGCAACTCTTTCTGGAACCAGTTTGACACCCTTCCTCTACATGATCAGACTTACGCCCAGAGTCCTTCCTCTGCAAACATCTTGGGGACACACTGTCTGAGGGTGTTGGCGTATCCGGGCTGGGTCTGGATCCGGACCTTCACCGCCTCCATGGGGGCCAGGGCGATGTCTGCGAAGAACTCTGCGCTGGCTGAGGCAGCCAGGTACAGGGACGTCCTCCACAGGTAGGCGTTCTCCTGTGGAGTGGAACAGCATCAGAACCAAGCCTGGCTCAAGTTCTCCCTGAGCACACAGGACTCTCTCTGCGTACTCCAACTGACCCCTCCCCGTCAGCTCACATCATGATGGCCTCCCAAGGAGACACAAATAAAAATAACCCAAGGAGACTTTTTCTTGGTTTAAATCCTCCTGACCCGTCAGACCCTGATGAGCCCTGATGTCATTGTGCCCTCTAGTGGATCGGCAGCGTAACTAAAGCCTGCTGTGGGACAGACCAGGAGCACAGAGCTGCTCTACTGCCGACCACTCTATGCTACATCACTAACTGATGGGAGTCCATGGCGAGCTCCAGTATTGTGCTGGTTTTTAATAACTGGACAGAAAAGCAACTACTTTGCAGACCTAAGAGGAACCGGACAGAACTCACCTCTCCCAGCAGGTCGCTGTAGAAAATCTTGAAGACCTCATAGAAGCCAAACTTGCAGAGGCCCTGCATGGAGTACCCGATGAAGGTGGGGGCCCAGCCCTTGGCCAGGCCTCTGACGCCATCCTCCCTCACCGTCACCGCAAAGCCGTTACCGATGCTCTTATATTTGTCTGGATTCACCTGAAGAGGAGAGGCTTCCATCACTGCTCAGGTGAGGGCAGACGAACCGCTTCCTTCACCGAGCCCGCATGCTAATGATTAGCATCGGATCACAGGGAGGTTCTGAGGATCCAGACCGACCTGCTGCTCTTCTAACCGGACCGCCCCATCCAGAACCCCGCTCCATACACACCTGCAGGCGGCACTTGACCAGGTCCAGGGGCACCACTGCGGTGTGTGTGAGGCCACAGCTCAGGATGCCGCCGAAGCCGCACAGGGCGTAATACTTGGAGGAGCCAAACTGGCAGCTGACATCCTCTGTGGCACAAGGAGGGACACGACGCATGCAGCATGCGGACACATGCAACACAGGAGACAATCACAGCGCAGAGGTTATGGAGGCTCAGGCTCCGCCCCCAGAAACTCTGCAGCCAACATGCAGACATGAGATCAAAATCACAGCAGAGATGATTCAAGAAAAATCATGAAGGATTATTTATCCACTGATTTCACCAGGAGAACCACGACATTTGACCTCAGCTTAATGGATGAACGGGTCAGCTGGAGGAGAACCAGAACCTGATATTGGTTCCAGAACTACGTTTGCATTCTGATGATCAAAGATAGACCAGAACCAGAAGGAGGTCAATCAGCCTGCGTCAGCTGACCCTACACCCCAAACTGATTCACTGTGGACCGGTCCCGCTGGTTCCTGAGAACCAGAAAAGGTCCGTTTCCACAGCCTCTTCGGGTCCATCTCCAGGCGGTTCTGATCAAACCGCCTCCCGTCTCAGCAAAACCCAAGATAATCCAGTCCAGGCTGCAGAGAGATGACAGACCGCACTTGATCCGCCTGGACTTCACAGGAACCTTCAGAGCAGAGCGCAGCAGACGGCAGCGTGTCTGAACGCTGCACATGGTTAGGCCACGCCCCTCTGACCGTGAGGCGCCGGCCCTCCGCCGATGATCAACAGACCATGAATGAAAACAGGTATTACCTTCAGCTGAGGACAGGAAATCAACAGGATGAGTGAGGGAATGAATCCAGGTCACTTCCTGCTCCCTGTGGTCCGATCCACAGGGGGGGGGTCCTACCACTGGAGTCATGCATTGTATCAAACAACCATCACCATGCAGATTGGTGGAGGGTGGGGGGGGACGGACGGCGACACATGGAGGACAGGCAGCTGAACACACCTGCATCCTGCATTTGACCAGGTCCAGAGGAACCACGGCTGTGTGGGTAGTTCCACAGCTCAGGATCCCACCAAACCCACACAGGACTAAATACTTCTGAGAGCCGAACTCACAGCTGTCCCCCTCTGGAGAAACAAAGCCAGGAGGAGCTCAGCAACAGTCAGCAGGGACAGCATCACTGCAACATTCTACCATTAGCAGCTAACAGGCTAATGCAGCTTTGTCCTTCCTTGTCCTCCACAGGCACCGAGGCCTGGCAGCACGCTGCTCCTAACATCCACAAACACTCGGTCCTCTAACGTTACAAACAGGCTGTCTGCAGGCATGAGCCGTTCAGAAACACCTGGACTCACTTTACTGGGAACTTCTCAGGTTGTGGAACATCTATAGCTAACAAGGCTAACGCTAGCTGCGCTGCTAGCCAGCCAGCCAGCGCCGGGTTTACCGTCTGCCGCTGCTGCCAATCTGCGGGGCCTTTGTCCGCGGAGGTTCTGCTGCGGTTCTTCCACTTTCTGGAGGCTGAACAGCGGCGCGCTGAACGGGTTGGCTCGCGCCAGCTGCGTCAGAGAGGTCGGGTACATGTTGGCGGAGCTGCGCTGCAGAGATAAAGACACACACAGCGTTAGCCTGAGCTAGCGGTAACCTAACCCGACACCAACGTTTAGCGCAAGGGCCGCTGGATCATGTGCTTTTTTGGGGGGTGGGGGTATTAAACTACAGAGATCCGAGTCCAACAACTCGAACGATCCAACAGCTGCTCTGAGGCAGCCTGGTGTCCGGCCTGTATCTGCTGCACATCGTTTCCTCCAGTCACACGAAGGCTAAACGCTAAGCTACCCCGGTGTGGTTGATCAAGGTTAACGTCTCACTTTAAACTCCATCAACCCTCATAGTCTAAACCCGCCGAGCAGCGAACACTTTCTATACTCTCTAAGATGATTATTCCTTATATTTACTCCTGAACGCGGAGGAATAACAACACATAAACTCACTTTCAGTGTCTTAAGATGGCGCCTCCGCTTTCAGCAGCCGGCTGCTCGTTGGAGAGGCTGGATGACCTCGCGGTAAATCAATTTGTCCTTTCATGACGTCAGCAAAAATTATGGGCGGGGTCGCACTCCGCTCTGTCCAATGGGACAATGTTACATCGATGTTAGTAAACTCGTGCGCTCCAATCACAGAACAGCTCGTGCAGAATTAGGGCGGGTCTTTATGCGACCTCAGAGTGACTTTCAGACGGATCGGTGTTTCACTTTGATCAGGAGTCTCCTCTAAATGACACAGAAATTTAAACAATCATTCATCAACTCATAGCTTTAGGAAAGGAAACGGAGAAAAATGTTAATAGGAGCTACAAACACCTGGTTTACCTTTAAGGCTAGGCTTCAAACCTTCCTCTTTGATAAAGCTTAGAGTGACTCAGGTTATCCTGAGGATCTCTACGGTTATGCTGCTAGAGGTTCAGACTGCTGGAGGACATAGGGACCACTTTTCATCATTGTATCTTGATTCCCCAAATCTGTATTAGTTTTTGGATAAATTTCTAACTTTATGTTCTGATTTTTCTCCTCATAATAGCTTCATCTGGTCAGGTCGTGTTTATCTGTGGCATCATCTTAGAGCAGGCATGTCCAACCCTAACCCTAACCCTCACACAGCTGATTTCCATTGATAGCTGATTAACAGCCTTTTGCTGAACTGCAGTCATCAGAATCAGCTGTGCTGCAGCAGGGAAACCTCTAAAACCTGCAGGACTGCGGCCCTCCAGGACCGAGGTTGGACATGCCTGTCTTAGAGAGACATATTAGCTAGCTCAACTGAACCAGTGAGTAAATGTTTGGCACTGATAACCGATTGTCTTTAGTTGCTTTTAAACCCGTTGAAGGATATAGCAGAGCTTTAGGCCAAAGTGTCCCCTTCTTTTGACTGATGAAGTGTCAGATGGTGGTCCAGGGGGCGGGACCGGCCCCTGGCCTTTCTGCATGTTGTCAGTGGAAACAGATAGGCTGATGTTTATGGTCTATCTACTGAAGAGGAAGCATGAGGGAAAAATGCCTCATATGAGGCGAGTTATTCTTTCAGCAATTTTTAGCTAAAGATGTACCAAAAAAAAATGTGAAAAAAAAAGTACGTTTGTGACACAATCTGCTGCAGTAACAGTTTATTTATTGGGCAACGCAGCAACTACATACGTGTAAAATATAAACTCAGTTAATAAGAAAATACATCAGTTTTAAAAGCATCATTGTCATATCTTTGCTGACTGCTAACCCTAGAACTAACTCACATTTCCAACACAACCAGCACCAGACTGGTGCGACATCAACTGATCAGATGTGAAGAAGAAATGGTCTCAGAGTTAGAAGCTTTGACAGCCGCCCTGAGGAACCCCTCAGGGCCTTCATCTCTTTACAGATTTAAAGGAGAAAGACACTTTAAAAATACAAACGACATCAGGGAATCATGAGGTAAGAAAAACTGGCTACAGATTCATGCTTCATGGGGAAGCAGAAGTATTCACGCCCCAGACTTTACTTCATCTATTCTGTTCCCCCTGTAGCTGAGGCTTGAAAGGGCCCGGCAGAGTTGGTTTCCATGGCCAGGTAAACAAACACCAGGAATGTGGCCAGAACACAAATCAGAACAAACTTTTTCCACAGATCAGTGCCGCGTCCTGCCGCCCTGGCTGGAGCTGAAACAGACAGCGAGCTGGAGGCGGAGCTAGTCGATGAGGCGGAGGCGTTCCCGCCGGACGATCTGCTGACGGCATGGCTCCCTGTGAATGAGAAGCTGCTGGTCTTGGTGTTTTTGGGAACCTCCTCGTTCCACAGATCGGTGGAGATCAGGGGGCGTCCTGCGGCACCTCTGATGGGCTTCCTACAGGTGGCGCTGTAAGAACACACAGATCATCAGGCGTAACGATATCAGAGCATCATTCTCCACATTCCTGCTGTTAGTGAAAACGTGAACCTAGTGCACGTATGAAGCCAGACTGGGAGTACCTGGACATGCAGTAGTACTCAGAGGGGACAGAGGATGCTTGGAGGGAAATGGTTTCCAACATCTTGCAGACCTGGAGCTATTTTTTCTATCACAGCCTATGTTACCAAAAGTATTCACTCCCCTGGACTCATGTTGGACCTCATTGACTTCTTTAACCAGGCAGCTTAATCCGATGTAGGTCAACTAGAGCAGGAGGTCCAGAAGGACCCGCAGCCTGATGATAGGAACCTTTGTTCCTCCAGGAGCTCATCTGCGAGGTCAGACACTGATCCTGGAGGAGAAGGTCTCTCCTCTAATCATCCCATCCAAAGGAACCACACTAAGCTGGGAGCACAGAGCTGTTCTAGACCAAACGTTCAGGGACCAGATCTCCGGATACTGACTGACGGTGCAGCTGCCACCATGATGCCGACGCTCCTCCCCTCCCCTCATGGTCCTGATCTAAAAACTGAGAAACTGTAATGAAGCGGCTGAAATGAGCTTTGCCTGGAGGGAGGCTGCAGGCCGCCACCATCCAACCAATCAGAGTGCCTGCTTCCAACCTTGCTGACCTCCCTGCTCTGCAATGTTGGCTTGGTCTGTGGGCAACTGTGGTTACCTACTTTAACCCTGTGGGACTGTTAATGTCGCTGGAATAAAGCTCCGTCAGAAGGTCTCTCTCCTCTGGTAGAGTCTTCTCATTGGCACTGATCTTCTCAACCTGCACAGAGAACACAAGCTTCATGTAAGAAAGGAGCAGACAGTAATCTTTAATCTAAGAGAAGCTGCTAGTTCATCCATATGTACATTACTAACATCCTGTCACAGTGATCAGAATATCTCTTAGTTCCCTTCATAGGACAGTTTGAACATGCAAAACACCCAAAGAAGAGTTTTCCTTTTAACCGACTGAATTCAGGAATATCGATTGTGGAAGTGGACTTTTCTCCTAGAAGTTAAGGGACCATAGCTAGCTTCAGCTTGTCTCATGTTGTTCTTCATCTAAACCAGGAGTCTCAAACTGGTTCCATAAAGGGCCGCGTGGCTGCTGGTTTTCTTTCCACCCAAGCAGCAGCACCAGACTCCAGTCACCTCATCAAGTCATCAGGTTAAGAGTAGACTGACTTGATGAGATAAATGGAGTCTGGTGTGCTACTGCTTGGGTGGAAAGAAAACCAGCAGCCACGCGGCCC
>JAUZNJ010033961.1:0-12931 GCA_034780135.1 Jordanella pulchra | reverse complement strand
TAGAGTGGCTCAGGTTATCCTGAACTATCTCTATAGTTATGGTCTCAGACTTGATCAGCCTTTAGAAGAAAAAAATGTATTTCATAACAAATTAATATCCATATTTCCACATAGAAGACATTGAAAGGGTTAAAAAAGCAGATTTTTAGTCAGACCTTTAATCTGTAATGTTTTTGTTATTTAGGGATTTTTAAGGCTTTCTTTCAAGCAGGCTGGTCTGAGCCATAATACAATGTTAAACCTGGTGTCAGGTATGTAGAGAGAGACCAGTACAGAGGCAGAGTGATCTCTGAGTCATGTCCCATTTGTGGAGGTTGATGGATTTCCCTTGCTTTGCTCCCTCAGCTCAGTGGGGAGAAGGCAGGCCTGATAAGGTGATTTATCTACACCTTTCCACCTCCTGTAATGGATGGCACATCCACCTTTCCCTGAAACTTCATCATCTCACAGCAGTAGCAGCAGAACCCACCCACCCATCACTACCACATGTAGTGGTGTAACAGAGAGAAATGAAACGGACATAAAACAGGAAAAACACACAAACAGGAATGCGTGTTCCTTTCTGCACTTTCTCATTAAGGTTATCAGATTGTGGGAACTTGACACTTAGCACTCTGAAGTCAGTAAATCACTTTCTAGTGTCAGACAAACAAAATATTGGATGGATCTCAGCTTTAGATCTTTGCTACTAGCGCTTTGATTGATTCCTCACTCCCTTCATGCGGACTGAGTCCTCTGGGGTCCTGAGCCTCGACACAATGAGGAGATCTAACAACAAACAGATAGAAAGACAACTGGATGGCTGTCGCCATCAAAGCTCCAAATGCTGCAAACATGATATTTTTGCTTTTATTGATAACTTCTGTGCTGTGTGGCAAAAAAGGTGCTTGAATCTGAACACCTTTCATAACTAAGACTTAAACAGGAGCCCAGAAAGGAAATATGTGAAACAGAACAAACCAACACAAACTGAGCTGCTCTGTCATTATCATCTGTATGGTGGTGTGTGATGCTATGTCTAAATGACGAAAAGCTTAGAAAAATGTCAAACATTTGTGCTTTTTAATAAGTACTTGGTCTGAGCCCATTAGACCGGCGTAACGTTGGAAACTCCCTGTTCAATAAATGTGCATCAGTCAGATTCTAACCTTCAGTTGCTGCAACAACAGTTTGTGTGTTTATAGGTTCTGCAATGTGTCGGTCTTTCAATTTCAATTTAGATCGATCAGGGTAGGAAACAAGGTGTACTACAGCTGTGGGCAGGAGGTGGTTCTAGATCAAATAAACAGGGGGTCAGAGTGGGGTCTGTCACTTTTCATGGGGGCAGAGAACTGAAAGAAAAACAAAAATGTTTATCAGACCGACAACTTTTTCATCAAATCATTTTCATCACATCATTATTCTAATATAACAAATTAAGAGACCTTGCAGAGTGGTCCAGAATAAAGGTAATAATTCATTCATTATAAAATTATAAGAATAATGTCATAATGGGTTTTTAGTCTTAGCCCAATGCAGAACACCACAGGAGACGACAGGTGTTTAAAATTGATTTTAAAAGGTTTATTGAAGGATCTAACAAATAGCAAAGAGAAATCTTCCACTCGAAGTGCAACAGTCTGTGGTTCGTCTCACTGAGAAAACAGGGATTTGATGGTGAGTTCAGGTTTCTCGGAAATGTCGGAAAAGAGGAAACATAATGAATCGGTCTTACTGTAGCAGTGGGTTGAATGACTCCGGGAGGGTTGGAACTTGTCAGGTTCTCAAACTTGGTTTGAGATGTGAGTTTGCAGGAAGGAGTGATATCTGGGAACGGCAACCAGTGGGTAACAATCCACGGCATCGAAGAAGCACTGAGCAAGAGCTCAGGAGGACTTAACAGAAATCCCTCAGGGCTCCTTGGAAGGATTGAGCACCTTGAGAGATGGATGAAAATCAAAAATCGTTCTTTGAGACATACGTAGAGATCAAGGTCTTACTCTGGAGGGCACTGAATACCATAGAAGCAAACACTTAGGCGTCAAAGAACCAGCAGTCAGGGACATATAAACCCTACTAATGAGCAGATAGGAAACAGTCGTGTAAGAACTGCTCCAAAGCTAGAGGCACAACAAGAAAAAAGAAAAAAGAAAAACACAAAAAAAATCCTGGACCCTGACAAATAATAATTTTACAGGAAAAATACAATGTATAAATAATTGTTTTATACATTTTGAGGGGTCAGAAATATGTAAGTATTTACAATCAGTAGTTTTTGATTTTTGCTCCCCCTACAGGACCTTGAACATAGCCATGTTGTAAACACTGACAGCACTGCAGCTGCCAGTGTTTACAACACTCTAAGCAGCTGGAAGACGCATGTAACGATCAAATGCAAGAGGAGGTGGGTAGTAGCCATTAATCTAAACATGAAGAGTCACATTGGTCTATATTTCTGATGTACTTATGTACGGTGCGTGTCAAACTCAACCTGCCAAGTCAGATTATTTGGACCTTAATAGTCTTGAACATTTAGCCTTTAAACCCAAAAATTAAGAGTGACAGAGACTGATGACCCCCTAAAAATACAGATAGTTACTATTTTATAATTATTTATATGCATAAAGTTAAGCATTTATATTTAGTTTTAAATAATTACATTTTCTAGATTCAATCAAGTTCAGTTTATTTATACTGCAGCAATAAAGTCAGATTAGTTTAAATGTTTTATCAAAGAAAAAACAAATTCTTGCATCCAGTCATTGACTTTGCAGGATTCGCTCCTCCTGGATGAGCAGCTAGAGACAGTGGATATTAGCTTCCATTTTGTGGTTAACTCTAGAGCATTCTCTCACAACTGAATGGCATCTAATTAATTACTCATTTGAAAAGCATTTCTTAATAATTAATGGGGCATTATTTGTATATTTTACATTTAAATTTTGTATTTAATATCTGAATCATCCATACATCCATGTATCCATCCATTCATCCATCCATCATCCATCCATGCATTGCGTTTATTTTTCTAAAACAAACTCTTAGATGAAGCTGCTCATGCCAGGAAGTAAATTTGAGGAACTAGTCTGGATTTGAGGGGAATGTATCGAACCCCGCTGTCCTTGGATCCACTTTTAAAGCCATGAAAGAGTTTTCTTCTGATGAAAACATGTTGGCTTCACCTGCCCCAGTTTTGAATCAGGACTTCTGGACTTGGTTGGTTATGCTCCCTATTGATTGAACCTTTTTGGGGTCTTTTAACCTTTTATTTTTACCTTTTTTAGGGCTATTTGCTGTAGATTTGAAAAAAATTGCATATGAATTTTCATCCCTGTTAACAGCTTCTTAGCTTATAATAAACATAATTATGATTATTACACCTGTGAGAGGATGCCAATTAACCTCTGTGGTCAGCTGCTTCCTGCTTCAGAGCCGTGGGCCCTCAGCTGACTCACCGACGCTTCAACAATGGCAGAGAGGAGGACGAATGAGGGGAAGGAGAGAGAGACAATCAATAGCAGATCAAAGTGTTCATCTTACCTTGGGCTGCACAGAGTGCGGCTTTGTAATCAGCCAAGATACTGTTTACTCGCCAAGCCTTCCCAAGGCGGGGAGGAGGACATTAGACGCTGAATAAACTAGCTGGAAGATTTTCACTCTGGAATTAGAGGGAAGGAGAGAAGAATCATCTATAAGAACGAGTTACTTTATTTAAAGCGGAAAAAAGGCCCGACTTTAGGGAGCCTTTATGCAGAAACCTTAACAGTTGAACTAAAGTCTCTCCTCTTCACAAACAAAAGGGGTTACTTTTAGGATGGAGAGATGCCAACAGGAAGTAGGGTAGGCTTTTTTATTGTGACAGACTTTGGAGCGAAAGGAAATTCAGCCCCATTAATTGTACCACCGCCTCAGAGCTTATTGGTTTAGCTGTTTCTCTCCTTGATGGAGCCAATAATGGAGCCATTGCTGCAATTAAATCTGCCTACAGAGTGCTCTGGGACCAGTTTTTCTGCGTTTATGCCCCTGCTTTGTTTTTTGTCATAGCAGAAGCCTTCTCCTGGTTCTGCAGGAGTTTATTTTCCTGCTCCTCTGTCAGCTGCTGGGTTTTTAAGATGGACAGGTTTGTACAAATTGAGCTGACAGCTAATCTGAGGGGGTTTCTGAAGCTTCATAGCAGCCTCCTACAGCCAGTCCCACGCTGCTTGCCTCTCTGCTGTGTTTGGTTTCCCTCGGCCCCTCATCACTCCAGAACCAAACATTAGGCTCTGAAACCATCTCTTTCCTTGACTGCAGAGGACCGGTTCAGGTTGTGTCCGCCCGACACTTTTCAAGTTATTTGGAAAACAAACAAATTGCTTGGTAGAGGTCTGCACTCTCCAAGTGCTTTACTAGTTAATCATTAGTTAATTTAAGGAAAACGATCAGATTATCTATAACATAGTGTGGACAAAACCACCTTACTTTTCGCCCTACTAGAACTCTGCTCCAGGCCGGGTAAAAAAGAGTTTATTGAAAAAAAAACAAAAAAAAAACAGAATCATTTGAAATACAGATAGACAAACAAATGCAGGTTTCAGCATTTCCTCCTTTGATTAATTGTGTTGAAAAAAGTAGAATGTATTTCTGGATCTTTTTTTAAGCTGAAACATGATTTCCTTTTACTGTCATGATGGGTTTAGTTTTGAGTTGGCGAACCCACATACAGAGCACCAAGACAGGAGCACTTTTTAGATATGAACAGTTTATTGTAAGATGATGAACTGAGTAGTGAATCAGGCCAGGTCCGGAGGGAAAGAGTTCGGTCAACAGAAACAGCACTATGGAGAGAGTAACTGGTGAGTTCGAGACCGGTGGGAAAACAGAGCACTGGAAGTAAGATTGTTTAGGTCTTACTGTGAGGAAGCAGTAGGTTGGCTTAGGGTGAGGTAAACCAAGGTCCGGGAACTTGTTTCCAGTATGGGTCCAGAGGTAACAGCGATGTGCGGTGGGAAACGGACAGGTCGGCTTGGTTGTTGATGGCACTCCAGGTATGGCACTGCAATCCGTACAAGGGCTAAGAGAATCCGGAGGAACGACAAGGGAGTCGTCGGAGAGTTCGGGCATCCAGTGGGTAGAAACCATGGCGTCACAAGGAAGGAGTCTGTGAGGAGAAGTCAGGAGCAGACAGCGTCCAGACTTCCTTACAGAACCTGAAGGCAACAAGGAGGAAAAACACAAGAGGTTAGTTTCACACTGAAACTAGTTTCGGCCAGAGAGCACAGTGATCGCCTTGTAGCACAGGAGACTAGAGGTACCATCGAATTGCAAACACTTGGCTCCGACTAGAGATTGCAGCAACTTAAATACTCTGGAGATGATGAGTGCTGATGGAGAACACCTGGGAGCCAGAAGCCACACCACACACCCGTTTGCCTCTGTCGCCATCTGGTGGGGGAAACAAAAAGGGAAACCCAAAAAAAAAACAAACTGACAGGCCCAGAACATGACAGTACCCCCCCTCAATGGTCACCACCTGGCGGCCTAGCTAGCAGGAAGGAAGAGATGCACGGTAATTCCTAATAAGGGAGGGGTCCAGGATGAAAGAGCCGGGCACCCACGAGCGATCCTCCGGACCGTAACCCTCCCAGTCGACGAGGTACTGCCATCCGCGACCTTGCCGACGTGAGTCCACGATCCGGCGAATGGTGTAGGCAGGATGTCCTTCAATGTCACGGGGAGGAGGGGGGCTGAGCGCACTGGTCTGGACGGGCTTGACCTGGGACACGTGGAAGGTAGAATGGACACACTGAGATGCAGGTAATCGAAGTCGGACAGTAGATGGACTAATAACGGACTCAATGGGGAATGGACCATTGAACCGGGGAGACAGTTTCTTGCACATGGATTTGAGTGGTATGTCTCGTGATGATAACCATACCTGTTGACCAGGGGTGTATGTGGGAGCAGGTTTCCTGTGACGATCGGCCATGCGTTTATTGAGGGCTGCGGTTTGATTCAGGCTTTGGATGGTGGAGGACCAGACTTTTTGGCAACGGCGGATGTGCTGACGGACAGAGGTGACAGAGATTTCTTTTTCGTCTGCGGAGAGAAGGGGAAGCTGATAACCCAGGGAAGCTTCAAAAGGGGAAAGACCGGTGGCAGCAAAGACATGACTGTTGTGGGAGTATTCAACCCATGGCAGGAATTGGGACCAGTCAGATGGATTAGATGATGTAAAACACCGGAGGGTTGTTTCCAGGTCCTGGTTCCTTCTCTCGGTTTGCCCGTTGGATTGTGGATGGAAGCCTGAGGTGAGGGAAACTTTGGCACCGAGGGCTGAGCAGAAATTCCTCCACAACTGAGAGATAAACTGAGGACCACGGTCGGACAGGATGTTCTGGGGTATGCCATGCAGACGAAAAATGTGTTTAACAAGGAGCTGAGCGGTCTGGAAAGCTGTAGGTAACTTATGGAGTGGGATGAAATGGCAGGCTTTGGAAAAACGGTCGATGATAGTGAGGATTGTAGTTAAACCTTTGGAGGGTGGCAAGCCGGTAACGAAGTCGATGGAAAGCAGCATCAGCCTCAAAACAAAAAGTTTGTTTTCTAGCAATCTCTGAAGGACCATACGAACATGACTCTTGTGTTCCTCCAGGGATTTGGAGTAGATCAAGATGTCGTCCAGGTAAACGAACACGAAAATATTCAAGAAGTCTCTTAGCACGTCATGGACTAAGGCTTGGAAACAGGCAGGAGAATTGGAGAGACCGAAAGGCATTACCAACTATTCGTAATGGCCTATGGGAGTTTTGAAAGCAGTTTTCCATTCGTCTTCTTTTCGGATGCGAAGGAGGTGGTATGCGTTTCTCAGGTCCAGTTTGGTGAAATGTGTGGCTCCATGCACCGGCTTGAATGCTGAGGAGAGAAGAGGCAGAGGATATTTGTTTTTCACTGTGATGTTGTTCAGACCTCGAAAGTCGATGCATGGTCTGAGTGAACCATCCTTTTTCCCACGAAGAAAAACCCCGCCCCCAATGGAGAAAATGAGGCCGTCAGAGAATCCTTGATGTAAGACTCCATAGTCTCCCTTTCAGGTCGAGACAGATTGTATAGTCGACTGGAAGGTAAAGGGGCACCAGGCAAAAGATCTATGGCGTGGTCATTTGGGCGATGAGGTGGAAGAGACAGAGCCTGGGACTTAGTGAACGCAGCCGCTAGGTCGTGATACTCCGATGGGATGGAGGATAAATCGCAGGGATCCGTCTGACGGAGGTCTGCTGGAGATGAACCCGGGGGAATGGCGGAACAAAGACATGAGGAGTGACAGGCTGCGAACCAGGACTGAATGTTTCCTTCCTTCCAGTTAATATGCGGGTTGTGAAATTTGAGCCATTGGTAACCTAGGACGATGGGAGGTTGAGCGAAGGAGAAAACAAAGAAAGTTGTAGTCTCGTGATGGTTACCAGAGATGATGAGGTGGACCGGTTTGGTCTGATGGGTGATTTGGGGTAGTTTTCTTCCGTCCAGCGCTGTGACACGAAGGGGAACAGGCAGGGGCTCTGTTTCGAGCCCGAGTTGCTCAACGAGGATGTGGTCAATTAAATTCCTCTCACATCCAAAGTCGATGAGGGCTGAGAATTTGCAGGACTGATTCTGAGAACAAATGGTAGCAGGTAAAGTTAAGCGAGGAGAGCCGTCAGAAATAATGGATGGGTCTGCCAACCTCCTCGCAGTTATTGACGGACCTGGAAGTTTAAACGGGTCGGACAGTTAGCTAGGTAATGACTGGGGGATCCACAGTAAATGCAGAGTCGACCATTTACTCTGCGTTGCCGCTCGTCCGGTGTTAATCTGGTTCGACCCACCTGCATTTGTTCTGGTTCTGGTGCCGCCCGTGGAGGAGATGATGCCCGGGGTGGAACTCCAGGGACAGAGATGCTGGTAGGAGGGCTTCTATGGCTCTTCTCCTTCTGCCGAGCTCGCAGCCGATGATCCAGACGTATGCTGAGCTCGATGAGAGAGTCCAGGGAAGTCGAATCGTCGAGAGTTGCCAACTCGTCTTTTATGTCATCCCTTAAAGCATGGTAATAGGCGCTTCTTAATGCCGTTTGATTCCACCCGGAAGTGGCCGCCTTTATTCTGAAATCTACAGAAGAATCCACCACTGAGCGGTTTCCCTGTTTTAGGGTCCAAAGTTCAATGCTGAAAATCTGCTTGAATTCATATATGAACTCTTCAAAGGTTACTCCAAAATTTGCTGGGTTAGGGAAACGAGCCTGAGCCCAATGCAGAGCTCGTCCTTTAAACATGTAAATAACAAATGCTATCTTCTTATCGTCATAGCAGTAATATCCCGAAGAAAAGTTAAAAACAATTGCTACCTGTAGCAGGAAACCCCGGCAGTTAATCGGCTCACCACCGAACTTCTCAGGTGGAGGTGGTCGGATTCCGGGTTGAGCCTCAGGCTGCGGGTGAAGAGATACAGGTGCTGGTTTTGGAGGCGGACTAGGTGCCATGAAACTGTGAATGACCTGAGTGAGTCCAGCGAGTTGTTGGGAAATTTCCACCTGTGAACGACTTAATTCTTTTAAGAGTGATTCGTGGGTCTGAATAAGGGGTCCGTTGGTCTAAAAAGGCCTTCTGCATGGTGTCTGTTGGATTCTGATTGGCCGAACATGACATTTACATAATTTCCCAAAATTTTAGCAACCTATAAAAATTTTGATTGTGCTTTTTTCTAACTTGACCAGTGCTGTTTTTTTTCCACTCGTCAGGGTGAAGCATTAAAATAATATTCAGGCTAAGAGCCCAACAATTACAGAAGCAGATAGGGTTGGGTTAAGATTGACTTTTATAGATGTTTTAATGAACAGGGTCCAGTCAAATGCTTTGACCTTATGGACTTCCACACCAGTAACTCTTTCTGGTTCCAAAAAAAGCTTTCCCTGTTGACCATTATTTATGTTTTGTTTTTAAGTTTCTTTTGGCTCCATTTGTTTGTAAACTTAAGTTGTGTTTCCAGTGAACGCAAAACCTTTTGCTTACCTGACATTTTGCCAGCAGTTCACCCTGTGAGAGATAGCAGTTCACACTGAAAGGTCCAAACTATAGCCTCTTTCCCACTGAAATGAGCAGTTTCTACCTGGGGTTTTTCAAACATGGGTCGACCCGCTAACAATCAGCATTTAGCTTCTTTCCCACTAACAAAAGAAGCCAAGTCTGATCCCCGCTGGCAGTGGCGTGGCCTTTGTGGCCCGCTGCTACGTGTCTGGTGACATCATCACACTGGGTTAGCTTTGATGATGTCACTTGTGAAATCAGGAAAGTAAACAATAAAGAGCATCATGTGAGGAAGCCAAAGCGTAGTCAGTGTGTTTTATTGCTTAGCAATTTTATCTGTTTGAATCTCTCTCATTCGAGCTGCACCTTGTTTTATTGAATGGAAACGGAGTTGTTATGACTTGTTAGATCAGAGAAGACTGGCGTGGTGTGTAGGCATCCGTACGTTGCGCTCAATGGTATAACTTAAATTAGTGGGTCGACCCAGCTCTGCTGTTCCCACTGAATGCTGATCAGAGCCGAGTCCTTTGAAGGCGATTTAAAACTAAAAGCTTGTTCCTGGGATTAAACTAGTTTTTCAACCACTGTTGAAGTGGTATATGTAATTAAATCAACTCGAAAGTTTCACTTCACTATGGCGGACCTGAATTTTACAGAGTGAGTTGTGGAGCTTTATGTACTTTGGGAAGCCGAATGAAGCCGCAGGCGTCCCTGGGTCCAGCAGATCCTACAGAGAGGCTTCTTGTTTGGCGAGTCCAGGAGCCACAGCTGGATCACAGCCTTTATCTTACCTTAGCTTAAACGGCTGAATTGATCTACTTTTTTTAAAGCTTGTTCTTTTTAATGCTGATACCTCAGCTTTTTGCTAACTTAATTCGGCAAACTTTGGAGGAACAGAGGTGCGTTTCCCTCTGTGTTTTCACCGAAGAAGGGCCATCATCACACATTGCTCCTGAGCTGCCCTCATCATAGGGATAACATGTAAATTGTTCAAATCCAGGTATGAAAATTGTATGCAACAGGTTATGACGATGGCTTTAGTGACATTAGGTTTGGTGATCATAGACCTATAACAGACTTTCGTTTCCCAAAAGCTAAAATGTAAAAAAAAAAAAAAAAATCAGATGAACTTTCAGGCTCTTAACTAATTTAACTAATTCCTGGCAACAGAATTCAACAGTCATTTCAGATAAAAAAAATAAATAGATACGACTTTATGATGACTTTTAGATTTTTATTCTTCTAAATAGGATTTCCAGATTACAGCTGAGAAGAGACGATAAAATAAATTTCAGAATCCTTTATTCCGGATCATGTCCGCTCTACCTTTGTTCATTGGTGCATTATGTAAACAGGTGAAACAGCACCACCCTGAGTGTGATGCGGGTACTGTATGGATGAGGCCATGATTGGTTAACGTTAATGTTAGGTGTCAACGGCTAAGCTTAGCTGTTAGCTCTGAGTAACAGACGCTGTCAGGAGTCATAGAACAGGGAAATTCCCTCCTTGATTTTAATGAAACAGATAAAGAATCAATTATGAAAAGTTATTTGATTTAGTTCATAGAATAGTTTCATTCATTTGAAAGACATGTTCATGATCAGTTTGCACATGACCACCCACCCTATCTGCCACAGCTCAGCCCCCCCGCTTTGCATTTTCAGTGCCACCTGGAACGGTTGGAACCGCAGGCAAGAAGGCAGTTAAAATAGTAAGAGATTCACGTACGCGTACCAATGGAAACGTTGAATCGAGCGGTGGTGAATCAATGTAAATTGGTACTGGTGGAAAAGGAAGAATAAGCTGCTGCTTTCAAATATCTCCAAATATTTCCTCTTGGGACTGTTTGGCAAATAAAGTGTTGTTGTTTGAGTTTGCTTTTGAGCCGGACACTTTGCTGTCATCACTGCATGCTTGGCCAGATACCTGAAAATATTTATTACCCTTGTCAGCTGAAAGCTGAAACACAACTAAAACAAAAGGTTAAAAATCTGTTAAGATTTTTAAAGTTTTTAAACACAAGAGCAAGTTACTTCTACTTTTTATGCTGCCAAACTACTTCTTTTATCACAAGTATGTATTTGTTGATTTCTTGATGTTCAAAAAACATAAACGTAATGAAAAAGTAGAAAGTCCTCTGAAATGACAACATCATTCAGGTAGGCGACTGACTGAGTGACATTGACCCCTGACACCAGCCTCCCTCAACTGCCACGTCCTGCAAGCTGTAAAAAGCAAGACTGAATCCAACAGGGTGGGGTGGGGGGTAGGGAGTGAAATGGAGGAGAGGAAGAGGAGGAGGAGGGGTGTTATGCAGGGTGTCCATGGAGAGAACAGCAAAGTGCTAATATTTGTGAATGAATTTAGAGGCTGGTTCTTCCACTGCTGAGATTCCTCATAAGATGAGATAAGATTCAATTTATTTTCAGCCTTTCCAGCCTCTTATCGTTGACATATGTTCCTGTCTGCTCACCTGGGTCACACTGGACCTGCAGCCCGTGTCTCCTTCCCTCCAAGCTGAAGTGACCACACGCCACACGTGTCACAGGCCGACCAGACAGGCGGAACAGCAGTGATTTTGCAAACAAGCACTCAATCAATGATGCAGTGGAGCATGTAACACATGCCAGTCAAAACCTATTACGTTCAAACAGCCCTCTTCAACTTCCACTTCAGTGGTCTGACCCCTGGGCTGCTTGTCAGAGAAACTGGCCGGAGGACAGCGACACTGCCGTGGAGTCACAAACCAAGACTGAGACGTTTATTCCATCATTACGGGTCAAAACTGGTGGCGTTTGTGTTTGAAAGCAAAATATTGATAAGTAGACAGTTGTATAAAAAAAGTCTAATATCGTAGATTGTTTTATAAACCCCTTTAACTTCCTGTAGAAGGATCTGCAACGTCTTCTTTCAGCTGTATGGAACAAGATGGATTTAAGAGTAATCTCTGATATCCTGTAGCCGAACAGAATATATAGCTTCTGAAACAAGCCATTTTAATTATGCATTCATGAAAGGTCTGCTGGGGAAAAGGCATAAACCAGTTTATTTAAACCTTTCAACTAGACTCTGTGCAGACAGAAATACGCGGATATTCCCGTGGTGAAGTAATGGCGTAGTGAAAACATAACAAACACACAACAGAAAATATTTGCTTCTTTAAGATGCAATAGGGGCTGTATATGTAGAAGATAAGAGAAGCAGGGTGTTTCAAACAGTTAACAGGTGTTCAGGGTTTAAGCCCAGTAGGAATATTTCCAATTTGTTTTTTTTGCTACCAATTGTCTAGAAACATTTTCCTTTAATGCTATATTTAATTACAATGTTTTCAAAGGCAAATTTAGTTTAGTTGATTTTAACGTGATAGCTCCAAGTTTAACTCCTCCCGTCCAGTAAGTGGCGCACTCACACCCACCTGCTCTTGTTCCATTACCCGGTCTGAACTGGTAGCACGATCCGTACCATCAGCTCAACCAGAAATGTATTCGTATACGTGTACAATAAATAGTGCATAAATGATACAACTAATTTACAGATAAACATGGTGCTATCACCGCAACAAGAAACATAACCAGAATGTAAAACGTATCCCTTCTCTCAGCACGGTTGATTTTCATATTTATTACGATGTAGTAAAGCATGCTTTAATGATTTAAGGATAGAAGTAACTACGACAGACTGGCGTCCTGTCCTGGGTGGACACCGCCTTACGCCCGTAGATTGTTGGAGATAGGCACCGGGCCAACCGCGACCCTGACGGAACAAGTGCAAGAAAATGGGTGGATGGATAGAAATAAGTACTTTCATTGCTGTAGTTACATTACATAATGAGTGTTATGATTGGCTTAAGAGACTTAACCCACATGCAGAACACCACAGGAAGCAGGGGAAAAAGTTAAACAGAATTTATTTA
>JAUZNJ010033960.1:0-12933 GCA_034780135.1 Jordanella pulchra | reverse complement strand
GTTACAATCTGCACTTGAATTCTGTTGTAGAGGCTTCATTTCAAATCCAATGCGGTGGCATGCAGAGCCCAACTCGCGAAATTGTGTTGCTGTCCAAATATTTCTGGCCCTAACTGTAAATCTCATTTGTGGAGAAAATGAACGATTATAGGGCCCTGGGTTTCTGGTTTTTTTTGGGAATAAAAAAGAAAAAAAACAAAAGAAAAAACAACCTTTGGTTGTTTTTTTTGCCAGAGTAACAAATTAAACCCAAGTAATTGGTGCCAAGATGATAAATGAAGCAATGAAGGAGCAGGTGTATTAACATACTAACTACTTTTAAAGTCCAACATTTTGATAAACAAAGTTCAAAACATTGCAGAAACCCCGTGACGCACATCGTGCTGACAAAAGTCGACAACAGACGTGGGTTTGAGGAAAACTGGAACCAAAACTAAACCATTGGGTAACCCAGACCAGCAGAACAGAATGACCAACTTTAAAACATGACGACAAGCCGATTTCTGAGGCAAATACAAGAAAAGCTTCATTTATAATTTAAATTAAAAGAACAATGTACGGGGGGGGGGGGTAATACAAAGGGGTGCAAAGAGAAAAGATTCAAGCAGCAGTGAAAGCAGAGACAGTGTTTTCAGTCAGCAGACAGAGCAGAGATGACTCATTTCAGTCTGCGGCTCTGTTAGCGGCACCAGTACACAGCCCGTTGATTTCATTCTGTTACCAGTAGGGAAAAAATAAGAAATGGACACCAAAACTATCAATTCATTTTCTGATGGATGGTATAAATATTAATAAACTGCTTTTCTCTAAATGATGTCATGAAAACCATCCTCACTGTTCAGCTTCTCATGAAATGTAATTAACACTTCAGAAGAAAGGCAAACGTGTTCTGCTGAAAGCATATTTTAAGAGTAGAAAATACTCTGAAAAACTAACCAAGGCAGTCATTTGTGTTTTCTGGGCTAATTTTGCAGTTTAAATGCATTTCAAATAAACTGCATCGCTGGTGAAGCACTAGTCCCTCAACCAGCACGCTGAGCAACAGCTGATTAGGCGCTCAGCGATGCCGACACAAGGGGAAAAAGCCATTAAAGCTGGAGGCTCGGTGTACCCTGAAGATTCTCAACACCTTCTAAAGCAAAGATTCAAATTTAAGAACAAATGAAATGCATCATGCAAATGATTTATCACCAGCTTCTTATTTTAAAAGCTGATAAAAGCATAATGCAAACATTATGATTTTCTCCTCATTCAACTCTACTTTCTTTGCACAGAAACAGATGTCAAGCTTTCCTGCACATTATTTCGAGATATTTAGGTAAAGCAACAGCATCATTGCTAATACAGGGGCCAGCAGGTGGCGATAACATTGATATAACTCGCATTCTAATTTAAAAGAAGGAGATCCTGAATAGTGCAAGAAGTTTTTTCCTTCCATTTACCCTTTTGTCTCAGATGTTTTTAGCTAAAACTTTTACTTTCATAGAAACATGTGTCACTGATTAAAACATTTTTCTAGTCTTTTTCAAATATACATTTCTAGAACTGTAGAAAGTGATAAAGAGCATAAACAAGTGAACCTCCAACGCCGTCTTTAATCATCTATAGGCTGTAAATTAATTATCTACAGGCTATAGAACAACAATTTTCAACTTTGGAAACAGTTTCTGAAACAACACTGCTTCCTCAGCAAAACTCCCCATTTAAATGATTACAGGAGGTACAAACACAGTAGAAGATATCAGTTTGGTCAAGTCTTACTCTGCAAAAATAATAATATAATAATAAATAATAAGCTCTGACAGAACTAAACTTGTTGAAATATAAATGCTTTCTTTATATTACGGTGGATCAAACAACAACATACTTACTTTATTAACCCTCTATTACATTTCCTTTCCTCTGCTCTTAACCTGCAAAACCCTAAAAACACCTTTCAGAAACTAACAAAATGGCAGTAACAATCTTCCAGACACCTTTCTTTTACAACCTGCTATAAATAGGGGATAACGCTTATAAAGGATTGATTTAAACATTTGTTAAAATATAATCTCAGTAACATTTATAATCAACTGTGTAGACTGTCAGTAGATCCAACCTTCGTCATTTAGGAGGTCGAACTGGGCTAGTAGGAGTTTTGATTGCTGTACTAAGTCACCTCAGATGACTGTTTTAGTTTTTTCCAGTAGGCTACTTGCTCACACAAGAGTGATGAAATTTTCCAGACATTATCAAGAGAGGCTTCATTCAGAAATCTGAAACATTGGGTAACGTCTGACAACAACCTGCTTAAAGGAAGCAAATGAATGTTTGGGTTGAAGTTCTGCTGTGGTTACCTCTTACCCATAACAGCACTTATAAGCGTGTTCCACTTGATTCAACATGATTAGCCGTCCAGAATAAGAAGCTGTTTGCCTTTCTAAAAACGGAAACATTACCGTAGCCTTCGGCCCCATGCAGCAAACTCTGATATGAGTTTAAAAATGTGTCACTAGCTGCAAGAGAAGAAGCCAAAACAGGCAGATTAGGCTGCAGAGCTGGAAAACATTAACTGGAAATCATAGGGCTAATGCACAAAACATTTTGCATTCTTTGCACTTTAACCACTTTAAGGATTTTTTTTTCATCTTGGGAAAAAAAAAAAAAGCGTGCTTAGAATTTCTATGTAGACCAACATGCTGTGATATTCTTCAATAAAATCCAACGTAATCAGTTAAATTGGCCTTTGTGCTATCAAATAGGGTTGTCCTGCACTGTAGACACAGAAAACATGAGGTAGAAGTTTCTTGGAACAGATTGGACTGAAACTTAGGGCTGGGCGTTAGCGGCCAAAAAATAATATCAGGAAGTATGGCGATATGACATAATAGTCACCTCTATATCAAAACTTTGTCCTAAATGTCACACATAAATAGAAAGAAATACATGAGATCAGGTCTGAAAAACACCCTGCTGTAGAGCTGGACAATATTTCAATATCAATATATGTCGGGATTTGGTTTAATTCAATATTGATGATATTACTTTTCTGATATATCAATATAAATCACAGACTTTAAATACTGCATTTGTCACTGACTGATGTTCCTGCTTTTCATATAGTTTTATGTGTTTTTGTTTTTCAGAGCTAATATTTCTTAAATGATATGTGGTAGGATTTTTATAAACATTCCAAAATATTTCTCATACATTTGTATAGACATTTGTCGTGGGCATTCTTCCTAAGGCTTTTATTTTTTAAACATTGATATTGAAATGATATTATATCGACCGAAATTAAGAAATGTGTCGTGGTACAAATTTTAGCCCTTTTCATTAAAGTATAATTATATTGCGACATAGACCGTATTGATAAAAAACTATTTAGACTGGTCTTCTATCTATTATGAAAAAAATATTGATTATTTGCCCGGGTTTACAATAAAGGAACTTTTTTTACCTTCAGTCAAAACGCTAAATACTTCACCCCTGGTGGCAGCATCATGCTATGGAGATGATATTCTTTACAATGAAAAGCTGAGCAGCATTGAAAATAGTTTGAAGGGACACATTCCTATTTAACAAAGGGCCTAGTCAAAGTCCAGATGTAAATCCAATTTTTTTAAATCTGTGTCAAGATCATTAAAATGATGGCAGCTCAGTCTGATTGGATGTTCAGAGATGCTCCACATTTAAGACAAACATGTTGGCCTCAAATGTTAGAGCATTAAGAGGTGGTTCAACAAAGTTGTGACTGAGAGAAACCAGCATGAAATTTGAAAATCATATTACAACTGTCATTTAAATAGTTTTTTTTTAATTGAGTAATTGGTGTAAGGTCTGCCTGTTCCTGATCTCATCGTCTGTGTTACTCAGTAAATACGCCCATCGCCGCTGAGAGAGAAACGGGTGAAGCAAGCACTGGATCGGTCAAGGTTGTTGAATTGGCAACACCTGCCTTTCAACAAAAGAGCCGCCCACTCAAGCCGAGAGAAAAAAAACAACTAAATAACTTTAATGTGGAAACATGCCAGGGAACAATCCATGTGCTTTAAAAGAAACTATTTTCCTCCAATAACCTGAAGACGTTTTATTTTTTCTTTAAGGGACATTTAAAATCAAATCATCCTTTATTGTAAGCAGGGTTTCTACTTGGCCAGTAGGAATGAGATTCAGCTTGATTTTCAGCACTTCACACATTGCTGCTAGATTATAAATCATAAAAGCAGCAGAGAGTCCCACGGTCACTTTGGAGGAGCTGTAACGCTGCGAACGGAGAATGTGCCGCTATAGTGGTACCGAGCGCCACTAGCACCGGCCATGTACCACTGAGTGCTGCTGAGAGAACAGAAAGAAGAAAGTCAGAAAAGATCTTAATCTGCAACAAGTCAAGAAACAGGAAGAGCAAAAGTGGAAGAAGTTTCTCTGGTCAAATAAGATCAACACACGACATGCAAACATGCAACTAAAACGTGACTGACCTATAACTGCTGAGGATGAAGCATGGCAGTGGCAGGATAATGCTCTGATTATGCTTTAGCTGTTCAGCTAATCAATCAGATTTTATAATATTTTGAAATCTAAGCAACATTTTAGATTAAACAGTTATTCAGTCCTATGACGGAAAATATTTCTCTAAAGAAATATATGATTGAAAGGTAAGAAAATGTGAAAACTCGAGAAGATTTCAAAACTTTCCAAGGTAATGAACACAGCAGGCCCACAATTACAGTCGCGTAACAGTCCATCAACATTTGACTTTTTTTTTTTTTTTGAAAGCTTCCACTTTTTTTAAGACAGTTTCTTTTATTGAACTTTAAAGCCATAAAAGGCTTGAATGTTTTTTTTAAGTAAATGAAGGAAATGTAGTATCAAAAATATTGGATTTCTTGCAGTTAAATTTCAAATTATTCCAAGTCAAGCTACTTAATACACTAGATTTTTTTTTTTTTTTTTTTTGAAAATCAACCTAAACCAAATATCTGTGAGTGTTCTCAGTCATTCAGGTCACAGTCAAAACAAAACAAAGGTTTATACTTTAACTTTCTTAATAAAACTACCTTTTTAATATCCTCTTTAAAAATTTCCTTAATACAAACTTTTGGCTACAGAAAAATGGAAAATGAGTGAAAATTCCCAGACCTGATACAAAGCTGATTTCTAGTATAGGAAAAAGACAAAACAGCCTTATATCTTCGATAATAGCCCTTCCATTCAATATGAAACCAAAATAATCTATCTGCACTGTCAACCTGCTACAGTAAGCGTCCAAAAACTAGTTACTAAACAAATCACTCCTATAAATAAAAAAAATAGCAGTTATACTATTTTTTTTCATGCACAAACTAGAAACAAACAGAACAAAATTAAATGTTCTTGATATGATGCAATCGTTCTGATGGCAGCCCTCTAATTCACCTCCTAAGCAGAGGTCTGCAGTCCAAACACATTAGCATAGCGCTGTAAATAAAACATTCAGTTCCTGGCGGAGATCCACTGGCATTTTCACTCGTCAGGCTTTAGGTTTGAACTGGCCTGCAGAGATGAGTCACCTCAGGCAAAATAATCCATCATCTTTAGAGGGATTTGGGCATTTCATGATGAGCCAGTGCAACAGGATGAAACCTTATAAAAAACACCCCGAATTTCCTGCATTTATCCTATAAACCTGAAGTATCAGAAACCTTGTACCAAGCGTTGTTCACTGCATCACTTTCTTACAAATCTGCTTTTGCTTCATCACAGGTTTGTGTCAAAAGGCCAACAACAGTAATGGTTATAAACAGAACATTGAAGCCACAGAGACCAAATCATGCAAATCTTAATTTGAACAGTTGAATAGAGCCACGGCTGCCAAAGCTATCATCTGAGCAACCTTACTTTTTAACTTCCACATGACGCCTGTGTATCCATGAGGACGAGCAAACAAGAGGAGGAACTGTGACCAAAACAGGATAGCTGCACAGCAGCCGCTTTGATGGTGACTTGTCAGCCATCTGTGTCTGCGTGCACGGATTCATACTGATTTCATTCTCACAAACGCTCTTGGCCCTACAGTCTTCCTCTGTTAAGACTGTGAGAAACAATAGGAGACGAACCCGAAAAAAGACGCAGGAAGTACAGATCACTGAATTCCTGCACCGCAGCTGCCAAGCGGTGCCACATGCTATGCAGGAACCCATTATTCTCACCGCATTTATAACTGGTGAGGAGATCAGAATTCCCATAAGTCAGGTGAAGTTTACAGAGGAAGCCAATTAAAACGCTTTAACAACGGTTGCTTCCATAATGAGACAGCCCAAGCAAATCCAGCCCAATGTTTAAAGTTGCTCTTATAGTTTGAAACAGGCTCGGTTTCAGTAGGTTTGGAAAGATAATTCTGCAAACAAAACAGGTTGTTGCATGCCACCACTGATCATGCAGACTTGATGAGATTTATAAGGGACTGGTGGCCATGGGGGTAATATGACTCAGCAAGGATTAAAAAAAAAAAAAAAAAAAGGTGTGCTACCAGCCTTCAGCTTCCAAAAAAACAAAAAAGATAATAATAATAACATAAAGATAGCTTACATTATTCTTGCACACAATCTGCTAA
The DNA here is from genome assembly GCA_034780135.1 of Jordanella pulchra. Taxonomy (NCBI): domain Eukaryota; kingdom Metazoa; phylum Chordata; class Actinopteri; order Cyprinodontiformes; family Cyprinodontidae; genus Jordanella; species Jordanella pulchra. Next base: position 6,359 of record JAUZNJ010033960.1, on the reverse strand, counting down.
AAAAAAAAAACTTAATATCTTTTCCCCAACTTGCCCCTTCTTATTTCTAAACTGGAAACATGCAACGTCATTGTGGAGGTAAATATTTGATCTCAAGTCTTGTGCAGCGCAACAAGAAAAGGCAGACTGTCGAAGCAAAGTCACCGGAGCAGCTTATCGTGACTTTGCAGCAACGATGCATCAAGCTCATACTTGCCTTTGTTTGAGCTGTTTTTTTTTTTTTTTTCTTCTTCCCCCCCCAGGCACTTATTTATAATGTGGGAATGCAAAGTGAAAACATAGTTTTCTCTGCTCCAGCCCAATAACGTGACAAATCAGTTTGTTTGGCAGTTTTAGAAGCTTTGACTGAACACCAGGCTCATCACTGACAGATGTTATCTTTATGTTGTGGATCTAAACCTTGGAGTGGTAAACACAAGCATCCTGGAGCAGAGGTTTGGACTGAACCAACTGCAGCTCCTGCAAGTGTGAAATTCATTTCAACTGAGAGCAGATATCCGTTTTCTTAAAGCCTAAACAAACACTTCCCTTTGCATCTTTAGTATTACAGATCACATAGCAGGTTAGTAACACAGGGGAATATAACCTTTTGTCACAGATGTTTGAAACATGGGGGTTTTGAATATTTTGAAATGCTTTATAATGATTTTCACACTGAGAGGAAGTATTGTATGTCAGGCGAACCGTTCACACGGTCCCTGACAGTTTTCAGTTCAGGTGAAATGAAAAGAAAGCAGGTCAAACACGACTAGGTGACATTGATGATGTCCAAAGCACGCTGCTCAGCTCGTAAGGCAGAAGAAAAACTCTTTCTGCAAGTTTTCTCTGCATCCGAGTAACCAGAATCTTACTAATCTGAGTTAATTGATCACATTTAGATTAGAATCAAAATTGCAGCATCTGATCTTATTTATCCCAAATGATTTTCAGGACCGTCCATTATATTCAACCCTAACATTCAACACATGCATCCATGGAAATGATTGGAACTTTCAAATCCATTGATTCTGGATTAAATTATCAATAAGCCGTATCAAAACAAAGGGCAAAATAAGATGGCATTAAAAGAACCTTAAGCTGATATGTCTGGAAATATTGTTGTCGTCTTGTGCCGGACGCCATCTAAAAAAAAGCGCTTATCTGTCAGAAAAAGCAACAAAAACACCCTCTGGAAGGTCATCAATAAATGAATAACAATAACAATACTAATGTAGACTGAATTAGCTGAATGAAAGGTAGTGTTTAATTTACTGTAGTTTCGGGCTAATGAGTTTTTAGGCTTATATACAATGAAATAAATTAATAAACAATCAGCATAAGTCAATACATTAGCCAAATCTGATCGATACTGAGAACAAAATGACAAAATAAAACACAATATATACTGATTTTGGGTTCTATAGCCTCCACAGTTAAATAAAACCAATGTTAAAAGTTCCAACTAAACTAGTCTTTAAGGATAGGGAAAGCAGTAAAACTAATTAGACACAACTGGTCCCCTAAAGGGAAATTCTTTAGAGGATCAAAGAAGTGATCTGCTGGTCAAAGGGCCGGTCTCCCACTTTGACCAATCCCCGTCCTCAGTTATCGAGACAAGAAAGAGAGGCAGGGCAACAAACAGAGGAGAAAACAAGCTAGCCGAGTTCATGCTTTGTTTCCTGCCCAAACATTCCTATTGGAGCCTCACTTTTTTCAAACAGTGGTAGAACCAAATATAGGCATCCATGAGGCTTACCAAACAGCCCAGTCCTTACAGCACATCCTTTAATCCAGCAGTTTCAGGTTGGAGCTCTGATACGCATAAAACCCTTGTTATTGATGTGAACCCAAAGTATGCCCTGCGTAATGTCATTAGTGTCCATGCAAAACAAAGGGACTCGCCAGTAGACTGTTTGATAAAAGCAATGAATTCCACTCTTGTTTTCATAGATGTATCGTTATCATTTGGATTACAGTTGTGATTTTTAACTCGACGATCATTAATCTGTCACACTTTTGACAGAGGCCTCAGCTCCCAGATACAGTCAGTATCCTTTCCTAAATTGAGGCTGATAAGTTTGACTGAAGTAAGAAACAAACAGGAGCACAAAAGCTTACAAGATGCAGAAAAAACAAACAAACAAAACTACATACTGATTGTATGCATTCAACATTTATAATGGATGTGTGTGGGACTGAACTTCAAATGTTCACCTTTCTAGGACAGCAAGTCAAAAACAGAGTCTGGAGCACCAACCAACACAATCTTGTTTTATCACAAAATTTACCAATTAGCTACTCTGCCAAATGCCTGTCTCTGTCAGTACTGACAAATAAGTAAAAAAAATTAAAACAAGACAGAAAAGGAACCGAAATCAAGCAGCTAGAGATGTTCCACAACCTACGCAAATCAATGAAATCATTTCAAATTAGAAAAATTGTTTAGATTATACTGACTAGGTTTAATCTGGCAAATACTCTGTAACATATATTGTTTTTTTTTTTGCCAGTTGTAACAAACTTATATTAAAAACTTTATTTAGCTTAGTTACATTTAATTTACATGAAAAAGAACCAAAACACTGCTGACATTATGCCTCTGAGCTGCCAATCTCAAATTAGAGTTAATCCAGAGAGAAGAGTCCCATCACAGACTTTGGTGTGAAGTTTAGGGAAACCTTAAAAAAATAATAAAAAGTGAAATATTACATAGTAAGTTTTAAACAACAATGGTGATACTGTGTGTGGATGTAAGCTTGGAAAAAACAGGTGTCCCAGCTTTATTGTACCCGACTGCATTTATTTTCCTGTTTATTTGGTTCGGGTTTTGCTCCGGAACTAGATTCAATTCAGAATCCCAGATTGCTTCCAAACAGGGCCTGAAAAGGTCAAAACCCAAAGTAAGCAGCATTAGCGCTACAGAGCGCAGAGTTAATCCAAAAATGTATATTAAAGTTTCTTTGTGATCGAGGTTAGCAACTCTCTACGTTAAAACCCAAGTAAATGTAGACGCCAAGTGCATGCCCAGGGGGACAAGCTGATAACATTTCAGCTAATTTTGTGTCTTAAATAGATTTCCTGTGTTGGAAAACGTGTAAAGGGTCCAAATCAATAGATCGAAATAATGATGTTTAAAAAGAACAGCCTAGCTACTTGCTAGCTTCAGTAGGCTATTAGGATACCTGAGCCTGTAGTCGGACAGCTAGCTTAAAACGTCCCATCAAGAAGTAAACAACCATCGCTAGAGCTAGCTTGATGGGTTTTTTTGGTCGGAACTCTTGGGTGTTTTACACCAGAAAGAAGACACCATAGCTCTAACCGTTAAGACCATACTGTTAGAAAATATAGGCTTAAAGAGCACAGGCATCAACAAGCCGTTTTTTTATGTCCGACAATGGAATTAGAATACAACACAACACCCATGGTGGATTAAATAGTAGGCCTTTTTTTATCACAAACAAAAAAATCATTTACAAAGATATCTGCTTCCAGCTACATGAAACTACCAACGGACAGAGGAAAATATGTACCAAAGGTTTGAGGAGCCTGTCCGATAAAGGAACTCGGTGCAAGCCTCCCTCCCTGCTATTTTTTTTTTTTACCTTGTATACATCTCCGTATGTGCCACTTCCTATCCTCTGGATCAGCTCAAAATCCTCCTGCGGATTCCGCCGGGACAGGTCGACACTGGAGTTCATTGTTTACAATCGCGCTTAGCTGACGAACCCCAAACAAAAGCACGAAAATTGGGTTTCTTTTAAGAAAAACATACGGCGTTAGAAAATCCCAGCCCGAATCCAATGTAGGTCCAACATGGCTTCCACTGCGCTTCGAGCATGCGCAGTGTTCGCTTTCCATGTTGTTTGTCAAAGGAGATGAGAGTGATCAACTTAAAGAACAAACTGATCCCTGATCTTTGATAGAATGTTAATATAAAACTTTAAGAAATTAAAAATAATTATTGAGATTCATATAACGTCAGAGGCAAAACATAACCCGATAGCGTTTACTTATCATTGATTTTACTGATTCATCAACGGTAAAGTAACTGTTCTGTAATCTTGAGAGCAGAGAACAATAACTGACAGTTGAAAGCTTAATGGAAAGAAAAATTAATCAAATAACCGAGCTGTGTGTTACTTTGTGTCCAAGTGTAAAAATTGGACTAAGCAGGGCGTTAAAATGGCAGAAATGTGCCTCAACACAGTTAAGTTGCAAACGAAAACTTCCCAATTGTCATCCAGGACGACAAATTAAAATGTATATACGAATTTCACTGATATACTTATCAGTAGATAATTATTTTTTTAATAAATAACAGGAACCCAGCCTTCTGCAACGTGATACATTTTTCACAGTGCTTTGAAAAAAGAAAGATGAGAATCTAATCCAGTTTTGTTTTACAACAATGACCAAAAGCAAAAGGTGTGGCAAGCAGCTTAAACACCCAAACCAAAAGGGGCACCCAAGAGAACTAGAACAATCATTTTTCTTTTAGCTACAGATCCATTTAATTCAGTTTATTTTATGGCACCAATTCACAACACATCATCTGAAGGCACTTGACAGAGAAAATTCAGCCAGATCATACAGTCAGATTTGGTTGAGTATTTTCTAAGGATAAAAGAGCTGATTGCATCGACTAATTGACTCTGCAGCAATACCTCACACTATGCAATACCTCAGACTATGCATGGATACAGCCACAGTGGAGAGGAAAAATGTCCTTTTAACAGCAAGAAACCTCCAGCAGAACCAGGCTGTGAGCAATGGTGATAAACTTTGTAATGTTTTATTTTTAATTTTATTAAATAGATATTTCTAACGTTATCTTTCTATGTTGTATCTTATACACTGTAGAAGAAAATATAATTATCCAAATTTCCTTTGACAAAGTTGATTTTTGTGCTCTACAAGCCACATCAGCATTTAAGAACCAAGATTATTAGGTTTTCATAAAAAAGTATAATTTAAATAAACAATTCTAAACATCTTTTAACATTATAAAAACCTGTTCGAAATATTTGATATGTTTTAGGGTGTGAATGTGCTTCTTTTAATGAAGCTTAATCCAATAAATTTGTCACCTTAATAAAGATTATTTTAATATTCATGTATCATTAGTTTTTATTTCTTTATCATAAAATTTTATTTTGAAAAAAGCATCTGAAAATACTAAAATATTCTACATATTCTTAAAAAGTTAAGTTAAACAAAAATGTTGAGTCACAACTGTGGAAATTTACAGTTTTATAAGAGTAAAAAAAAGTTATGAAACGTTTCACGAGTATTGAAATTTTTGTTTCTATGATAAAGATGGGAGATCTGTGAAAGAAAGTTTAGAGTTTAACTTGAAACTTTTTACTTTTGTCAAATTCAAAAATGTAGATTTTTTTTTATTTATACTTCAAACACAAAAACACAACATTTCAAATTAGAAATAAATTTAAATATGAGAAAACATTGAATCAATCCTAATCAAGTGTCTTGATGTATTTATGGATAAGTCCATCTATTGCCCCTAAACTCACTCTATGGGTTGTTTGGTGTCTAAGAGTTGAAAAATTCAAGGTTTCCTGGGAAGATGAGGATCGCTTCTCTGAGGAGGAAGAAAGGCAGCTTTTTATGCCAGCTTGTGACTCTGCTTCCTCATTTCCCTTTGGTCCAGAGTGTGTTTGTAATAAAAGTTTTTTCAGGAGACAAGACAACTGAGGACTCAGGAGCACCACCAGGGTTCCACCAACACAGAGGATTCTAGAAAAACAAACATCTGGAATTAATTACAATTTAAACCTTTTCTTTCCATCGAGACCCAATTCTGTTTATAACATTCAAAATGTCTTAAAGAGCTCAAAATGAGTCACGTCCAAGGAATGCTGTACAGTACACAACGACAACGTCAAAAAGATAAACCCAATATTTTCCAAGTCGCTGAAACATTTGACTAAAAAAGAAAACAAACCTTTCCATCTCTCTGAGGATGAGTGGAAGGTTCTCAGCCATATTTTCTCTGGTGCTGAACTTCCTGCCGAATGGCAAATCGCAGACCACAGCGTCAACACTGGCACTGGGCAAAGGCAACGCTGTTGAAAACATTACATTTGTTAACTTAAAAAAATGAAGCTTTTTATAGCCTTTTAAGGTAATATGTTTACATGTTTTTATACAAGCTCAGATATATGTTATTAATCATTGGTAATAATTTACCCTTACTCTGGGTAAATCCCTTTGTTTTTCCCTAATGTTTTTACTTCTTTTCCATTTCTATCTACAAAAAAAAAAAAGAATCGATGCACAATTTGAGAATCCTCAATTAGTCCCACCAAATAACAAGATCAGGTGGTAAAGCATTTTATTAGGGCCAGGCTATTTTATTTATA
>JAUZNJ010033959.1:1414-12933 GCA_034780135.1 Jordanella pulchra | reverse complement strand
ACTGCGCAGAACCCTCAAGCTCCCAGGCCTCTGGTAGAGGACCCGAGCTCAGAGGATGAAAGAGACCACCCGCGGAGCAACAAGGTTCTAGGTTTGGTGTCCCGGCCTGGGGTCTTTCTACATGGAGTTTGCATGCATGGGTACTCTGGCTTCCTGCCACAGTTAGGTAAATAAATCTCAATTGTCCCTAGGTGTGTGTGTCCATGGTTGTACATCTTTGTAAGTCTATGTGTTGCCCTTCGACAGACTGGCGACCTATCCTGGATGCTAGCCTTCCTGGGGTCCAGGCAGTGGCGCAAAAAGTGTGTATGCAGCCCATGTGACGCATAGGGGCACTGCACCAGTGGGGGCGTCAAAACCCGCAATAGAATTTTTTTTCCCTAGGTAGTATTTTCTATATTTAACAGCATGAAATGGTCAATAACAGAGTAACGGCATTGATTAGGCGTCCCTCTGCTCCTTCACCTCCCCTCCTATCGCTCTCTCTTCCCACATAGGTGGCTTGGGCCCCTAACAGGATGCACTCAGGCATGTTTTTTTGTGTGGAAATCTTAGACTACCACTCGTAGTGCGGCAGAAAAAAAGCTATCTGGGGCGCAAAACAGAAAAAGGAAAAGGGAGAAGGATAAAGATGTTGGCGAGATGGAAAAAAAGCCTTTCAATGTGGTTGAAAGATAGTAGGTAAGTACCGTCAGTATATCGACAATAGGACAAGAGGGTTGTAAATATTCAGGTTAGCTAAAGCTAGGCTAATACGGAATCGTCCCATATTTGGCTGTTAAATGTTGCCTCACCTATTGAACTGATAAGGGACGTGATTTCTTTCGGTATTTCTATGAATATGTGATACAAACGCCTGTCACAAACACATATCCACACACAAAGTGTAAGAATAACCAAAATAAAATTCAGGAAATATTAATACAGGAAAGCTAAATTGTCATGGTGCCAGTGCCCAGCTATAATCCAATACTTAGCCATCTAGGCTGCAATTTATTCACTCATATTTATTATTATTGATTCTTTATTTTAAGATCAGCTGTACAAGTTTCTGTGTGTGTCAGACAAGTTAGCCTGACACACCCGCTTTGAGCCCTTAGGCTCAAAAGTCTAAGGGCTTTTGAGTCTAAAGCCCTTAGACTCAAAAAGGTTGGTGACCGATGTTACCAATCTTTCTGGCAGGGGAACATTTGAGTTTAAATGTCTTATTCAATATCACTACAATGGTGTTGTGATGCAGATGCAGTAACTGTTATCCAACAAGGACATCCTTTAAATTTAAAGATAAATTTTATTGTGTTTTGACTGCTGTATTTTTAAAACCTACTTAACAGAGAGAAAGAAAAGAAGATGACAGAGGAAGAATCAGGACAGATAGGAAGGTTGGTCTAATATTGGATGGAAGTAATGGAACAGCTACTTAATCCCAAGCAAAAATGTTTAAACATTATTATAAAAAACTGTATTAAGATCTGTAATTTTTACAACTACTATAATGCTTTTTTGACCATATAGTTTAGTGGAGAATGCCACAGACAATAGGTGAAAGAGGCAAAAATATGTAGTTGCGCCCCTGGGTCCAGGAAAAGACTAGAGACTTTACATTTGCTTAATATGTTGTTTATATTAAACTCATTTGTTGATTTTATTTATTTGTTTACATGGTGAGTTTAGGATTTTGGTATCAAATGTCCTCTGTTAATATAGTATGTATATAAGAATCAAGCATTTCCTGTTTGGGGGCACGGTGCACCCTGGACAGGCTGCCACACCCAAAGCCCAATTTAGAATGTCCAACTAAAATCCCAGCAAAAATCTTTTCTGTTTAGAGCTTGCATCCTCTCCCCATGTAATCATGCCATGTTTGGTAAATCTCTTAGGGTTGAGTGCGTGGGTAAAAGGTGGCTGTGTGTTGGCATAGTGATGGACCTGGCAGTCTGTCTGTCCCATTGCTGCTTATCATCTGTCTACAAAACTCTGGATCAAAAGGGAAATGTGAAACATTGTGGCTCAAAAGAGAGTGAGTTCACCATTACACAACGTTAACTCCATCACGCTGTCCTGTGTTGCTGCAGTAGAGGCTGCAGATGGTCTACAGCTCTCAGCCCACCACAGAGGAGGTGGGACATGTTGCTTAAGATGTCTATTCCTCATCCTCCTTTTTGTTAATGCCTCCAGGCCGTCCAGAGCTTGTTGTTGATCAATTCTACCACCCCCGCTGAGCTGCTGCCTCCCCAGCACAGCGTTGTACATAACAGCAGCTGATTCTTTACTTGCAAAGCAGCGGTTGAGAACACCAATCAAGTTAAATGCTTTTCGCTGCAAATTTTTATGTAAAACATCCACATACATTCAAATAGCTAAAAGAAAGGCTTTTGTTGGAATCTGAGTCAGTAGAATTTGATTACAGCAAATACCTGAGTATCGATGAGCTGAAGCTCAGGTTATTGACTTGTTAAGCTGCCAGCAGAAAGAGTGAGATGTTCAGCAAAGCGTACGCTCAGATTTAAAGGTATATTTCTTCATTTACAATCCCACAGCTTTTGGTTCACAGAGAGTATCAAACCACCTGCACACCTCTGACCTTTTTTTCATCCTACTTTCATCTACAGAGCAATGAGTCATCACCTTCTCTGCTTTATAGAAATTTTAAGCCAGTATAATATTCAGTGCTCTGTCAGCACTTTGCTGTAAATGATGAAATATCGAACTTCAATAAAAGAACCTTCTGAAGTATGAAATTTGTGAATAATGACAATTAGCTTTGAAGGCAGTCCTCCTTATCACCTAATGATTTCTTGTTGAGTATTGATTATGCAAAGTCTTTAAAATGACATCTGAGATTAAATCAACTTTGCAAGAAAATTAAAATTTAACCTTGGCTTAGTTCTGCTTCAGTCACTGACATACAGATCATCTGCAGGGAAGAGCTAAGGAGGAAAACAAGCAGCAGTTTCCATGAGTCAGATGTGCTTAGGAAGCAAAGTTTGCTATGGTTAGTTTATTTTCAGTATGTAAAGGGATTCATGATTTTACTCATTAGTTAGAACATCTGTTTGTCCCCAGACCACTACTTTCCTTCTCAAAGGACCACTCAGTTAATAAGCCTGTAATTAAACCTGGCTGCAGTCATTTTTGGTTTTCATGGAAGGAAACAGTAGCAGAACTAATGCTTTATGTTGTGCAGAATGAGCCTCGGATTAATGCGGTCGGTCTTGCTAAGAAGCAGTGACAGCCTAGCTTCTGTGACTTCCCTAAGCGTGCACCGAACTTCTCTTCTCAGCAGGCCTAGACATGAAAGAGCCGTCTGATGTTCTGACCTGCAAGTTTACCTTCTGCTCAGTCTGAACCAAGTGCTGTGTGCATCAGGACCCACATCTTAGACATGGGCTTTCAGTGAATTGGACCTTGAAAACACTAGTGTACTCCACCTCCATCAGCACCCATCTTGTGTTTGATTTTCTCCAGCTTTGATGCGTCTCTGACCTTTACTCACTGTGAAGCAGGGAGAAAAGAAAACTTGTTTAGAGTGAATTTGACTTGACAGCAACAATATCTAACTAACATCACCCAAGACCCACAGCAAACGCAGTGCATGAGAACAAATACCTCATGATCTTTTTGTTTTAAGCTGAGACAACATAACATTCTTTTTTGTTTTCTTCTTCATCACCACAAACATCACCCTTTATGAGATTTCATGTGATAGACTGAGATAAAGGTCCCCTAGCAGTTAAGTTAAAGAAAGAAAAGTGCACAGCCTTCAAATGTAACTAATAAAAATCTTAAATTATAAACATAAAATGATTGTGCAACAAGGGAAAGAACACAGGATTCAGTCACGCAAACTGCATTTTGAAGGGTTTTTGAAAACATTTTGTTATGAATGTTCATGAATACAGGCAGACGAATCAGAAGAAGCTTAAAATGGCAGATGCGACTGAACAAATTGATGACAGGCAGAACAGACAGGTAGCAGGTTTCTGGAAGCAGATAAAGGTAGAACTGACTGGTGACAGGCTGAACTGGCTGATTGCAGACATAAGAAAGGGGACAATAACTGAACAAACTGGATGCAGGTAGAACAAACTGGTAACCAGCATCAGAAACCTCCAGTGAGGCCAGGCCTGAGCCCAGGAAGTCTTTCAGTGCACACCGACACTGGAGTCATCCTCATACATGCAAGGAGGAGACATTCTAGTTGGAAACAACTGAGAAAGGCAAATATAAATAGAGTATCGAGGAATGAGGGTGACTGGGAGAGAGGCAGGTGCATCTGCTAACTCAAATTAACAGAACAGTTAGAGGTAAACAGCCATTCAACCCCCCAAAAAGCAAACAATTAAGCAGGCAAGAGTCATGGCAGCATAAAGAGCTTTGGAACAAATTTAATGGGGAAAACATGCCAGATGTAGAACAATAATGAGATAAAACCCCAACAAGGTCCAAATGAAAGAGACAAAATAGATCCAAAGTGATGATTAAACTCCAGAACAACAGGATCATGACAGCCTAGGGTGGTTTTCCTCCAGGAAGGTGAACCTCTGGTGACTCTTGAGCAGCAGCTCTCTCATGGAGGTCTCTTGATCCTTCTCTGGCATCTGTAGCTTGTGTAGACATCTTTACAGATGTCTTGAGCAGACTGTGGAGGTTTTGATCTTGGACTCTTCTGTATTTAGAGCCACATATCTTGCTCTGTATCGTCACTACAACTCTTGGCATCCCTACAGCACTTTTTCTTGTGAAGCTGTTTATTATTGGGTTGTTTTTGAAGACAACCCATTGGATTTTATTTTATTTTAGGCTTTTCAGAAAGGGAGATGGATACATTAACACAACTATTATCACAATACTCTGCATTAAAGCAATCAGAACACAATTATTTTTCAACTTTCTTGTGTTGGTACATCAAGTTTTAATATAATATACTTAAGGTTGTCATTTCAAGTCTGTTTTATGGCAAAATATCAAAAAAGTTTAAGGGGAATGAACACCTTAGCTAAGCAATATTGTTAGGTTGTTAGTGAAAGTAATATTGGTAGTGTTTTAGTATAAGAGCCTGACAACAAAGGAAATGAATCATTATCTTCATTTAATTTGTCGCTAAACGCATTAAGCTCCCTACCTGGAGAGATTTAGCTTGAAAACACCCAGAACAACAACAAAAAATCAGTAGACAATTTGTTTGTTTTTCTTACATTTGTGTTGTCAGGTACCCAATGAATCAAAGAGATCATACAGCAGCAGACACACAGAAAAAGGTAAACACACCCAGGATTTGACAGGTTTTCCCCATTTACTATCCAATTATTCCTTAGCATGAGTGAAGCAGCCAGGGAGTGTGACGATGAGCAGAGCTATCTGAGGTCGGTCGGGATGAGATAGGATGAACCCTCGGCAGCCCTTCAAACCCTGTTAGGCCTAATAGCCAATTAGAGAGGGGAATGTCAACTCATTGTCTCCAGCGTTGTCACAGCAGCTGGAAAATACTGAACCTTTATAATAAAAGAAATTTGTGATTCCTGGTTAGGGGTCCACTGGTGCCCTGGATGCTGTGATAAATCAAACCCTAGTAGGTACCGATGTTCATTGATTATAATAATTTTTTTTAACTTCCAAAGAAAGTCTTTTTATAACATGAGAGGGGAAAACATAATGCTAATTTAATTAATTTTATAAAGCTATTATTTTTATCATATTGAATCAATGTCTGACTTTAGTGTAAGATTTATCCTGTCAGTTTAATTCCCTGTGTTATTTTTTTATCATAGTGGGTTTGGTTTCAAACATGAAATGGTTGCCATTTGTATGTAATGTAATGACAATAATAATAATAATAACACTGAATGGCAATTACTAAATAGAGTCTGTAATGTGTACAGCACGGCGTGGTCAAAAACCAACCGATATTAATTAAACAAACTGATCTGTAGCGATTTTAAATTGTAGTCAACCCTTCCCAGAGCCTCCTATCGGAGCCTCAAGGAAAAAAAGATCCACCACAAACGTAAACACGGACACAGAATCAAAGTAAGAACCAATCACATCTATTTATCAGTAATATTGTTTGTACTTAGAACGTAGATACTAAATACAGCATTAATATCACTAGTATCGGTATTAATAAGGACGTTAACTCATGCAACCCTCAACTTTTCCACATCTGGGGTTCTGCAGCATTAGCTCCAGCTTCAGTGAACACCAACATTCACACTGTATTCTGAGCATTATTTGACTGTAATCCCTCTAGGAATCAAATACTTCTTGCGTTTTTTTCACACTAGATTTTGAAACTATCTTCATTGTTTCTAAATGTCGCTCTAAGGAGCTAACAGTCTAAGCCCCAGTAGGCTACAGTATTAACTTGTTTACTCATTTATTATTAAAAATACATAGACATACAAGGGCTTTATTTACTAACAAATTAAGCAAGAAAAAAAGTTAAACACAAAAATAACAAATAATACACCGGCAGAATGTGGTTATCTCTCAAATAAAGTTTGCATGCAACCACAGTGAGTTACTGGTGTATAAATTAATACAATATTAAATAAACTGACTCAACAATTTTAAAGAAGAGTGTCAACTTTTCTATTATAGTTAGATAGTTGGGCCTCGTTAAGTTTTCACATCATCAAATTTTCCATTTTTTTTACATTTTCACCACAGGCATTAATGTAATTTCTTGGGATTTTATGTGAAAAAAAGACTTAAAATAATGTATAATGTGAGAGAATGTAATGTAAAAAGGTAGAAAATCAGAGAGCTTCCTTTGATTTGAAATAATTCACAACTAATTTCCTTCAAAAGTCACTATATTGCTAAATAATGTTTATCTCTGCTTATTAAATCTCAGTAAAAAGGCTTTTTTTCTTGGTTATTGAAAAACATTAGAGAACAACCAATCAAAGGAACTTTAAGCAGTGTATGGTAACTTTGGAGGAGCTGCAGAGCTGCATCTCTGGTGGGATATTCTGTCTTAATTATTTTATTATTCATTGTTTGCTTTTCTTTCATTGTGACTGATGTTTTGTTCCCACTGCTTTCATGCTGGCCTTACATTGAAGCTTGGGTGTCCATTGAAGGAATGCATTTTGTTTAAGGGAAATTACTCGAAAGCATCAAAGAGGCTGCCCTCATTAGAGCTCCGTAAATACACAGAATGCAACCAAAGGGAGATTATTGACTGATTTGGGATTCGATAGTTTGCATCAGCCTTTATGAACAGAATTTGATAAATGCTGCTTTAAAACATCTGCACTGCAGGTTTCACTGCTTCTATCTTTTTGTTTTACCAAGTTAGATTAATTTAACCTGTCAAAAACACATAAAGCTGGACATCCATTAAACAATCTTTGATGCCCAAATATATTTAATATTCAATTTTCCCTTCATGTTTTATCAGCATAGTAAAAAGCAAGTAAAACGTAAAGGGAAAATAAGCTTTGCAATCTCACTCGCTTGCAAAGCGTATTTTGCCAAGATTATATGAAAAAAAAAGAGAACATTAAAAGTAAATTATATTTGTTTTGCTGCAGCTCAGGTTCAAAAGCATTCGTCACTAACAGACACACTACTACAGAGCAGCAGAGCTGCTTTTTTTTAGTGCAGTCTTCATTTCCTCCTCCAATCTTTCCTTGACCCTGTGACATTTCACATTTAGGTCAAGAAAATAGCTCATCAAAGGACAGAGGAGGAAATTCTTCAGACTGTGTAAACAGTAGAGGCAGTAATCTTTGGGAGGTACATTGACTTTGGTGACATGTCATTTTGAGAGGATCTGCGAAGGCAGGAGTTAAAGGCATGTCTGCTGAGATTTTTCTGAGAGTTCAATACTGTCAATGACTTCTGCGTCGCTTCCACCAGAACTGAACGTTTTTTTTAAATGAGCACCTTGAATCCTTGTCTGAATGTGTTGTTGGAGCCCTGAACTAAGACCTGACACCAATTATACACCTGATCCTACAGAGCTGTAGGACTGGGAGTATGATTGGTTAGATACTGCTTCTTACTGTATTCTGCTGCTGGGAATATCTAACTATTCTTTCAGGTCTGAGCCATAGTGACCCAATAGATTTCATTGGTTGTGTGGATATTTGTCTGTTTCTACAGATACTAAGACATGATCAACAAATTAGGATGTCTTAGAAAAATACTTCATTTTAGCTCAGAAAGTGAAACATCTCCACACATTAAATGACTTTAAAGATTTATTTCTGGTCATTTCATCTCATCCCTAACAATACCCCAAAGCTTTTATTTATTTATTCATGCTTTAGGAATGTTTTATCAGCTGAATGACAATAATGTCCATGTATAGTGGAAATAAGTGGTAAATGTTTTTCAGGACCACTTTAAATGGATTAGCCTGTGGCTCTGCTGAGGTGTTCAGGAAACCCTAATTGCTTTCCTTGCAGCTTTCAGCTCTCCAGCATTGTTGGCTCTAGTGTGTCTTGTCCTCCTTTTATATATCACACCATGTTTCTTTTTCCAGAGTTTTAGGTCAGGTCCAATCGTTGGTCAGTCAAGCTCTTAGTTTTTTAGCCTTTCTACTTTTGGCAATATAGACCAGAACTAATTACTTTGCTAGCAAGATGAATTATCACGAGATTTGTGAATTCAGAAACTCACAAAAATACATTTTGCTGGGAGCCAGCTCGATACAGAAAGTTTCAGACTAGTGAAATGCAGGAACATGTATGACGTCAACCACGGGGGAAAGGCTGAAGCAAAATAAACATGGCTGGGTTAGTTTGAGATGGAAATTCCTCTGTTTCGAGCAAAAGGACACAATATTTGCCTTTGTGGAGGGGAAGAGGGTTGCACGTACCCCCAAACCAAATTTGGTAAGAGTTTCATTTAACTCTACAAGTTGTGAAACAAATCAAGCTGCTACTGCTGCTGTGATTGGCCAAAAAAATGACATAGGAGGCAGGTACCCAATCAGATGGGAGAATGGCAATGAATGTCCCTCCCTTTTGCGAACAGTTTCCACTTGAGGCTTCCCAGATTGATACTTGCATAACTTTTAAATTATACTACACCTATCAATCTGGCTTATACCAGGTTACAGAACTAAGTCCGTCTGGAAAAGTAAATTAGCTTCTCCGTAACACTTCTCAGTAGAAGGAAGTGTGAAGTGGCAGAAAGTTTCTGACTTTCTGTTAAAACACTGTGGAGCAACACCAGCTGATGACTTGGCAAATGATCACTGGTTGTGGAAACTTTACTTTGGACGTCAAACAACCTTGATTCTGTGTCACTCCTTCTAGGGAAATTATCTAATTTATTTCACCTGAAAAAGGGATTGTAAAACAATAAGACACATTCCCAGTTCCTTTCTGCGCTACTACTGAGCTTTGTTTTCCCCTAAAATTGCTTATTGTATTGGTTTTGTATAATTTCTGACACACTTTTTCCTTCCTCTAAACTTTCCAATTATATTCTTAAAAACAGCATTTTGTGAATAACCAGTTTTCAAACAGCTATGTTAAACTTCGGTATTAAAATCCATTTCTCCTTTTTTAGTTTGTAGACACTGAAAAAGAAGAATTTTATCAATAAAATGAACAGAAATGAATCAATATATCAATGTATCTCTCTATGTGTATTGAGGCTAAGAGTTTCACTTTTGCTTACTATTTTTTTACTGATATTTAATAACTGAAATTCCTTATCATTTCCAAACTATTTTGAGAAACTTACATCAGCTTGTAATCTTGAATTAATAAACAAGCACAAACACTTTTACACTGTGTTTATTTTACATTTTCTTTCAGTTTGACATTACTCTGAATTGTCCATCAGCTAATATTAAACAGGAACAATTTCGATATGACATTTTTTCAGCTCTTCAGAAGACTATCATGAGGTTAAATCAGCTCAAAACTTTCTCTTTCTGCCGCCATCTGTAAGACGGGCGCCTAGCTGTAAATGTCACGCTGGATTATCTTTCAGGTTATTAATAAATTACGAATCTTTGCTTACGCTGCAGCAACATCGAAAGAGAAGATTAATGGGAGTTTAATGATCCCCACGGAGAAATTGGATATCCCGGCATTAACAGTTTCACTTTTGACATTTTCAGCAACAGTCCCTGGACGGCACTGTATTATTCATACAAAACACATTTAAAATTCCAATAAATCAGCAGACTGCGTGTATGGTCGTAAATCAAGGCGTGTCACCTGTTAATGGGCCTATTACACTATATTTCTGTTGTTAAAAAATGCCCCCTCAGTGGGCTGAAACCTTTTAATAAAACTCAGCCTATTCAGGACATTGAAATGGAGGGCTAGTCACCTCGCTCTGCATGCCAACGAGCTGATTGTAGGTCAGGGTTTGTAAGTGAATCCATGGGTGGTTGTTCCCTTAAAAGAGCCATTTGAATTCAGAGCATCTCAAAGCGTGGCCCTAAGCTATATTTACAGCTTGGATAGCAATCAAACGGGATCCTTTGGGGTTGATGAAAACAAGGGGAATGCAGCGTGTGAGATCACATAAGGAAATGAGACACTTATTGACTTTCATGCATCCTACACATGGTCCATTACAGAGAATGTAATGTAATGTGTTTACAGGCAGAAAGTCTTTAACCAGGGTGTAAGGCTTTCTGCTGATATGGGAAATGTCTGCTGACTGCAGAACCACTTGGTGATTCAGGAAGGAAACAGATCAAGGATAAATGATAAGAAAGATATTTCTGAAAAGTTTATGAGATGATGTGGATATAACTCCTTTGTCATGTTGTACAGTTTAAAAAGAAACTGTAGCAGAAACTGAAGATAACTGCCCCATCTCCCAAAAAAAAGACAGTAAGGAAAACAGGAGAACGTATAACTAGAAGAGAATACAACGCAGAAACTGTAGGAGTGTGACAGGAGGCACCAGCAGTGAACCGTGAAAACCAGGCATCAAATTAGAGGAGTTTCATCTGCAAGCTGAAAAAATAGAATGAATGGTTCATTGGTGCAGGTTAGTGTAGTTAAAATGGCCACTTGTAAAAATGAAACAAATTAACTAATAAAAAGATAATGTGCACTAATTTTTTTTCAGAGTATTAAAGATTATTTTTAGCTCATCCAAAGGTCAACAACCCCCCCCCCCCCCCTTTGACTCCAAATTCAATAAAAAATATCCACTTTTTCAGAACTACTTGCTTTGTGCAGGTAAAACTGCTGTTTCTGCTTATTTTGTTTTTAAAATAGAATCATTGTTTATTTCAGCCAATGACGTCCCATCAGATCCTGGTGCTGCACTTGTTTCAAAATGTAAAGTCAACAGGCCTCATGCAAGAACCAATCGTATGCATCCATTTTTTCTTAAATCGTTCATACAAGTATATTGGGAAAAAATGTCCCATTCACCATTTTACTCTAATTATAATTTTCTCTCAGGTCAGAGAGAATTTTATGAGTGGTGCAGTTTGTAACAACGTTGCCTTGCAGCAAGAAGGTTGTGGGTTCAATTCCCAGCCCCGTGTGTGATTTCTGTCTGTCTTTGGGTGTGAGTCTCTGTGC